>JAMPIV010008647.1:0-206706 GCA_024509875.1 Oreohelix idahoensis
TCCTACATGCATGCCAAATTTCAGATTGTTCTATTAGATAGTTTGTAAAAAATAACATTTTTTGTTAATAAAATGTTAGTTTTGAGAAAAATGCATTTTAGTCACCGAGTGACTTGTCTTGTCCAATATACTCCATTCTGGGGGGCTGAATGTGTTTAAAATTGTCCAGCACTATATGCTGCACCTCCTTCAGCTTCCTGCAGCTCCTCCTCTCGCCTTTGTCTTGCCTAATTTTTCTTCTGACCTTCTACCATGGTAACCAAAAAAACAACCGCTATATTGGGTTTTTCACCAATTTTCAAGAGCAAAAATCTTGTTTCCCATTGACCAAACTTTATCAAATTGCACCCACATGTTGTGACTGACAATTAAAACAATTTTACTCATGATTATTTTGATAAGTTTAAAATTCTATTTTTAATGATTTAAAAAAAAAAAAACTATATTTGTATGAAAAAATATTTTTTAAAATATTTTTTTAAAAATTATAAAAGAAAATTACCAAAATATCAAAAATGCAGATGTGTTACTTTAAAGATATAGATGTGTACTACTTATGATTATTTTGATAAGTTTAAAATTCTATTTTTAATGATTTAAAAAAAAAAAATATTTGTGGGAAAAAATATTTAAAAAAATATTTTTTAAAAATTTATAAAAGAAAATTACCAAAATATCAAAAATGCAGATGTGTTACTTTAAAGATATAGATGTGTACTACATGCATGCCAAATTTGAGACTCCTCTGTTAGATAGTTTTAGAGAGAAAACGTGCATTTTCGGCACAAATTTGAAAATCATAGCAGGGGGTAGTGCCGACAATATGCTTTTTGATACATCAAATGCATTTTTTATGTTATAAAACCTTGCTCAATCGATTCCTCGATGATTATTTAATAAAATAAGCTCAAAAGTAAAAAATCGATATTTTGTACGTAAAATCCTGTTTTCATTGTAGTGGAGCCCCTTAAGGGTTTTACAGGCAGCGTGGTACAACAAGACCATACCAAAGGATTGGGAGATTGCCATCATAACACCAATTTTCAAAAAGGGTGACAATCGACAGTGTGGAAACCATAGAGGCATATCCCTTCTCAGTGTCCCTGGTAAAATCTACTCTAGAATCCTAGAGCAGAGACTCCGACGCCTAGCTGTGCCACAATTGGATGAGGTCCAGTGCGGATTCCGAGCAAACCGAAGTACTCAAGACCTAATCTTCACACTCAGACAGCTGAGTGAAAAGGCCCTTGAGTATAAGAGTGAGATGCATCTTTGTTTCATAGATCTGGAAAAGGCGTTTGACAGGGTCCCTTGGAGCAAACTTTGGGACTGTTTGGCAAGGAAGAATATTCCAGCACCTCTGATTCATGCAATACAGAGCTTCTACAAGTCTTGCAGAAATTATGTGAGGACAGCAAACCATAAGTCGGAAGAGTTCAGGACCACCACTGGTGTAAGACAAGGTGATATCCTATCACCTTACCTCTTCATACTCCTTATGGACGATGTCATCAAGGCATGTAAGGAGAGAACAAGAAAGTATTCAGTGGGGTACTGGAAGATGAGACAGGTCTATATTTCGGAGCTGGCATTTGCTGATGATGTTGCCCTGATTGCTAAATCAGAGGCACATCTCCAATCCAACCTGCAAGTCTGGAAGGAAGAGCTGGAGAAGAGAGGGATGGTCATAAGCAGCTCTAAAACAAAATCCATGGTGATATCACGAGAAGAAAGAAAACATCAGATTAAGCTGGGAGAACAGGTCCTGGAGCAGGTCAACCACTTTAAATACCTCGGAGCTATTATAGACCGAAAGGGAGGCATCAAAGAAGAGTTGGCCACTCGAAAAGCAGCAACTGGGAGACTTTTTTCAGGCCATAAATCGAGGATTCCTCAGCAAGAGAGAGGTTGGTAAGAAAACGAAGATGGCTGTATACCGCTCCACCTATGTCCCAGTCTTGACATACGGATGCGAGTCATGGGCAATGAGTACGCAACCAGACGATACATCAAGGCCTTAAATCCTACCCCCTGCAGACCCAAGTAGAACAGTCCCAATTAAGATGGTTTGGCCATGTCTGCAGAATGGGAGAAGATCGGATACCACGACAAGCATGGGAAACAAAGAGCCAAGGAACCAGACCCCGAGGACGACCCAGAGTCCGCTGGGAGGACAACATTAGACAATCTTTGAAGGATCGAGGACTAGAATGGAACCAGGCCAGGAGGAAGACAGCCGATAGGATAGTCTGGCGCTCTCTCTTCCAAACCTCTACACCTCACGGTAGAAGGGGAACGACTAAGTAAGTAAGTAAGTATATTCATATGACTTTAAAAATGTGAAAGTTGGGATTAGTCTATTTTCTGAAAATTTATAATGTTAATCTAAATATGTAAAAAAAAAACAGGTGTATATTGATTTTAAAAATTGTATTTTCTTAAGGAGTACTTTCCCTTTGAGAGAAATATTGAATTCAGCAGAATCATGTTATTAACTCTTTAAGTCCCAATCGACTTTATAAAGGCTCAGGGGTTAGACGCGCTTGGCCCAATCGACTTTAAAAAGCCTTTAGTATATGTGCCTCTGTTTGAGACTGTTTCTAATTATAACTACCCACAAAGTCATTTCCGATTGCAAGTACATTCTTTTAAATACCGCACGTGTTTAAGAGTGAACGTGTTTTTGTTTTGAGATATTTATTTTAGATTTTTAAAACGATTTTTTTAAGCGCATATCCTCCATTTTACCTTAAATAACTAATCATTTTTTTAAAGCGCATATCCTCCATTTTACCTTGAATAACTAATCATTTTTCAATGAAAGCTTTTAGACTTGTAGCACAAGAGTAAAGTAAATCCAATTACCTTCAGTTTCATATACAACAACAAAGTTATTTATGCATATGAACATTTAAAAAAATTATTTCCAAACAAGAACAATAAAAATGCACTGGGTTGGCCATTTTTGCTTGGGCCAAACCCACTTTTTTGCTTGGGACTGAAAGAGTTAAGTTATTCATTTTCTGATAAACTTGCTTATATGTTCATGATCGACACATGATCTGGTGCAGATACTTTCTGATGCATGATAAAACTTTTATCCTTTCAGATTGTTTATATCTTATCAAAATTTTGATTCATTACAAATAATTTAATATGATTTTACATAATTTGTTACTATTTTTAGATGCTGACTTTAAAGTTCTGTAGCTCGAGATTTTCTACAGTTATAAAAAAAAAAAGTAGTGACAAAAGTGTTAAAACAATATTGCTGAGCTTCCCATTCAGATTTGGTCCTCACACCGTATCAAATTAAAAACGCCTTAGCGAATTTAAATATATCATGAAAATCCAGTATGATCGCCATTTCCATGGCAACCAAAAGCATACCATTAAGTGCTATGTTATGTATAACTATTATTGCCGTAAGTTAAGTGTGTGCATTTTAATTTAAAGCATTACAAGGCAGTCCTTGTTCTTGAATCCCCAGGGTAAGGCAGGTAGAGAGAGATTGAAAAACACACGGTAACTGGTCATACAGAGGACAATCCTGTAGAACATGCTCAGCAGTTTGTTCGTTTAATCCACATGTGCACAGTGGTGAAGCAGACAATCGTAGCTTGTGCATGTGTTTATTCAGTTTGTTATGCTCTGTCCTGAGGCGAAAAATGGTTATCTGTCCCTGCCGGTCAAGAGTGTGGTAGTCGTCGTTGGGTTGGTTCTGTTCTCTTCTGATAGTCTGTATAGCTCTCTTTTTCTCAAAGTACGTGACTTCATTATCTTCTTGTTCACATTCTCCTCCCTTTTTTGCAAGTTTATCTGCCTTTTCATTTCCGGGTACACCACAATGAGATGGTACCCACTGAAGTATGGTTCTCTTTTTGGCAGCTACCTTGTTTAGTTCATTTTTCAGATGCGGGAGTTTACCACCCTTGAGAGCTTGCAGGACAGACAGTGCATCTGTGAGGATGACTACCTGGTGGCAGTCAGAGTTGGTGTTATAAATCATATTTGTAGCTTGCTCTAGAGCTTGAACCTCAGCTGTATAGTTGGAACAGAATTTACCAGTGGGAATGTGCCTAGTCTCAGAGTGGTTGTCAGGATATGAGATAAAGATACCGGCACCTCCATTCCTAACAGCATTTGTTGCTGATCCATCTGTATAGGCATGTATCCATGATTGATCGGGATAGCTTTCTTGGATCATACTCAATGTAGCAGTTCATTTTTGCAGATCATTATACTCACATCCACTTGTGAGACCACTGACTGATGTATTAATTTGGAGGGCACTGCTGGCCTGCTCCCATGGTACAGGGTATAGGGTGGGCTTCAGTGGTGTTGTCTTCAAGGATAGGTCTTCTTGATGCTGTCTTTTAAGTCTTTTTCCACGATGCACAAAGCTGCTACGTTTTAGACGTCCCAATGCCAGATCATCTAGTCTTGCCTTCATTGGGTGCATTGGCATACTGTTGTACTTTTCCATCTGGATCATGCTTTTTGTGTCTCTTCTATGGGACAATGTCTGTAATCCAGCAACCTTCTGCATCTCTGATATTGGTGTAGTTTTCATGGCCCCTGTAATGAGCCTGAGAGCTTGATTTTGCACTTTGTCCAAAGACTGCAGATGTGAGTTAGCAGCTGATGACCATGCTGCTGAGCCAAACTCTAAGTGTGGTCTTATTACTCCATTATAAATCTTCTTTAGATTTCGTTCATTTGCTCCCCAGTTGGTACCTGCTAATTTTCTGAGTATGCCTAGTCGTCTTCGGGCCGTTCCTTCTGCATTTTCAATATGCTTATTCCATGTAAGCCTTTGGTCAAATGTAACCACAAGATAGGTGGGGTAGCTTTCTTCCTTGATCACGGTTGTCCCTAGGTGTATGTTAGCTGATTTGTCCTTGGGGGCGAGGGAGAACAGTGTTGTGGAGGTTTTGTCTGTGTTTATTGTGATAAGCCATTTCTCTGCCCATGACACTAGCATGTCTGCTGCCCGCTGCATTCTATAATTTGCTGTGGTGACGTTTTCATCAGTGCACCAGAGTACTAGGTCATCTGCATATAAGGCAGCTTTAACTCCTGCAGGGAGATCTTTCACCAGGTCATTGATGTATATGACATGGTAAAGTATGAACAAGAAATAGACTGTGCTAGATTGTTGTTAGAATAAAGAACACAGAAATGACCTACATTATAACAGCAAGGACTAGTTTAGTTGTCACTATCTTGTCTATATTGTTTTTGTGTCTTATACCTGATGAAGACATTGCAGTAATAACATGCATCATTAACTCTGTCCTTTATCATAAGATTTCCATTTGATCATATCTTTGATTGACTTTACCATTGGGCTGTAGAATTTAGTGTTTTTGTGTCTTATACCTGATGAAGACATTGCAGTAATAACATGCATCATTAACTCTGTCCTTTATCATAAGATTTCCATTTGATCATATCTTTGATTGACTTTACCATTGGGCTGTATAATTTAGTGTTTTTGTGTCTTATACCTGATGAAGACATTGCAGTAATAACATGCATCATTAACTCTGTCCTTTATCATAAGATTTCCATTTGATCATATCTTTGATTGACTTTACCATTGGGCTGTATAATTTAGTGTTTTTGTGTCTTATACCTGATGAAGACATTGCAGTAATAACATGCATCATTAACTCTGTCCTTTATCATAAGATTTCCATTTGATCATGTCTTTGATTGACTTTACCATTGGGCTGTATAATTTAGTGTTTTTGTGTCTTATACCTGATGAAGACATTGCAGTAATAACATGCATCATTAACTCTGTCCTTTATCATAAGATTTCCATTTGATCATATCTTTGATTGACTTTACCATTGGGCTGTAGAATTTAGTGTTTTTGTGTCTTATACCTGATGAAGACATTGCAGTAATAACATGCATCATTAACTCTGTCCTTTATCATAAGATTTCCATTTGATCATATCTTTGATTGACTTTACCATTGGGCTGTAGAATTTAGTGTTTTTGTGTCTTATACCTGATGAAGACATTGCAGTAATAACCTGCATCATTAACTCTGTCCTTTATCATAAGATTTCCATTTGATCATATCTTTGATTGACTTTACCATTGGGCTGTATAATTTAAGTCTCATCGTCATCAGCATTTCTTCATCTTTTTGTGCCTTATGCAGCATTGAACCACCACTGCAGGTAGTCCCCTTATAGGAAGCTTGCAAGCAAAGTTGTTGCAGTAGCAATTTGTTCTACATGTTGAGGTTTCCAGCCCCGTGTACATCCTCATATTGGTCACCTCTCACGAGATACCTGAGGAAGCAGTAATCCTTTTGTTTGTTTCCTGCGAGATCTCCCAGGAACTACTCAAGACGTTGTGTCTGCCCTTATAGAAATATTACTGGAGTTTTATCAGTGTACTTATCTGACAATGTTACTGATAAGGATAATCACAGTGAGTAGGATGATATTGACTATCATAATTATTTTGTCATTTTCAGGCTGCAAGAAATATGGAAACAAATGTCTGTGGTCTTACTGAGAGGGTCAGCCAGGAAATAGATTGTCAGGTAAGTCTGGCAATACATCAAGCGGTGGCATTCACAAGTTGGTTATACTCATGATGAGCAATTTCAAACACAGGTCTGAGTTTGGCAACATGATCTGCTGGTAGATCACAGGAATGATCTGGTAGATCTATAAGTCAGGGAGGAGGGAACAGAAATAATTTTGGACCAGTCCCTTCCCACTGACATTTTAAAGTGCGGTGAACCCAGGATTAAATGTACTTATTCAACATTCCCACCGAAGACTCACAAGCTGGCTTACCAAAGTTCACTGTAATCTTGAAGAAGGTGAGACAGAAGTGTGGTTTTTTTTTTCTTTGAAGTGAAGTTAACATTCGGTAACCAGAGGAAGGTGATACATACAGTAGAGATGGCCCAATCCACCAACTTAACAGACACCAACAGACCATCATATTCCGCCTGAGAACTGGACACTGCAGACTACTGGGCCATCTCTTGCCTCAAGATTTCTCATACAAATGAGTGTCCATGCAGTACTGGAATCCAGACCCCCAAACACATTCTCCAGAACTGCCCAACCCATGATGACCAACGACGTCTGACCTGGCCAGGAGGTGCTGAGCTCAAGCAGAAGCTATGGGGCTGCTGTGCTGACCTGGAAAAGACTGCGGACTTTGTCCTGGCAATGGGCCTGCAGATCTAGCATGACTACAAACTGAACGCAGAAGAACATTCGGTAAACTATCATTCAGTTTGAATTTTCACTGCTCTGTTGGTGGAATTTCAGGAAGCAGATCATCAGCAGAGATAAGTTACGCCTTCTTCTTCTTCTTTGATCCTTAGCCGCCGACCGTCAAAGCAGTCAGTGGCCATTACGCCTGGTGGCGTCTTGTAGGGCAACAACAAATTGATTCCTTTTTGCTCTGTCGGTGACCATCTTTCCTACAGTGCCCCAACTCTGGTTCATTCTTTGCATCTCAGCCTCCACAGTCCTCCGCCAAGTTTCATGTTTTGCGGTCAGGACGTCCGTTTTCATGTCAGTGGCTTCCTTTCGGCTTTCGCCACTGACAGTCATACAAGCCTCAGACTCCGGATGTCCGTCCCAGAGTAAAGTTTGTTCATTTGTTGTCGTTTCCGTAACTTCATTTCTTTTTACATAGACAGGGGTGTCAGCCCTATGCTAAAACCCCCAACCTGGAGGACCAGGGTGTCTGCTTTAGTCTGACCCCTGCCCGCACAAACCTGTCCAGCTTGGTAGAACCTTCCAGGATTAAAACTCCCGCTGGCATAGCTCTGGGGGTGATCAGGGTACGCAAGCCTCCATACCTCGACAAGGTATTGACACCAGTGATGGCAGAACTTACGTCTAGGCTGGACATATTCCAAATTCTAAATACTATGAAACATGAAAACAGACATGATTTGATCAAGGCAGAACGAACGGACGAAATCTTTATTTCATCAGGGTAAAGAAATAGGCATAATTGCCTTTTTACATTTCTGCCCTGCAATACAATTTTCAGCGTTTTAAAAATTAAAATATTAACAACTTCAGACAGGATCAATTAATATTATCATCACAATCAGAAACTTAGCACACACAAGTACATTTACTCATAGTCATTCACGCACATAGAGGGATAGAGAGAGAGAGAGAGAGAGAGAGAGAGAGGGGGGAGAGAGAGAGAGAGGTCAAGCAATAAAGCTACTTAATATAAAAAATTCAATTTAAAATGAAAATATTAAACGATAGTTAAATGCTCGTGGAAACGTTGAAATAACTGAAACAGAATTGTTGTTAAATGTGTGTACAAGATTTCATGACGTGAATGCAGATGTTTTTTGAATGTGGTGTAATTATCAGTTTTGACAGACTTGGGTAGGGAATTCCATGCTAAACCACCTGCATAACTAAAACAACTTCGGAAGAGGTCAGTTCGAGGTTTTGCAAGGTCCAAAAGTAGGTCGCCACGTATAAAATATGAGCAGTACTTATAGCGAAAGAACATTTGCAAGTATGAAGGCTTTCTGCCATGTAAAATTTGATGCACAAATAGGAGATCTTGGAAGAAGAAGAATTTTTTAAGAGGAAGAACATTCAGCTGTGAAAATAGCTGAGCACTGGGAATGTTATCATTCAGGCAAACAAGTCGTAGCGCCCTTTTATGTAGGGATTCTAGGTGTTTCAAAAACGACAAGCCACAGCGACTCCAGATATCTGAGCAATAGGAAAGGTGACTTTGAATATGTGCATAATAGAATATAAGTCTAGAGTGCGGACATAAATAATGTTTGATTTTTGAGAGTTGAAACAATTTTTGTGAGATCTTGTTTGTGATGAAATAGACATGTGACTTCCAGCTTAGAGACTGGTCGATGACCACACCCAACAGGCTGTGGTCCGTAACTTGCTTAATACGTTCTCCGTCTAGAGATAAAGATAACGTATTTGGTTGACAGTGCTGATCTTTAGAGAGCTCACTGTTTCTAACAGGGTGTCGAGTTTGTGGAGTTTATCAAGAGTGAACAATTGAGATATCATTTCCTATCTGTAGTTTTGTCTACATCAGACAGATACTAACATGCACAAAAATTACAAATAAAGAGACATCAAGTATATATATATATATATATATATACTTGATGTCTCTTTTTTAAAATTTTTTGGAGAGAGAGAGAGAGAGATAGATATATAGATAGATAGAGAGAGAGAGAGAGAGAGAGAGAGAGAGAGAGATAGATAGATATATAGATAGAGAGAGAGAGATAGAGAGAGAGAGATAGATAGATCGATAGATATTCGACAGAGAGAGAGATAGATAGATCGATAGATATTCGACAGATAGATAGATAGATATAGACAGGATGTAGAAAAACAGTACAGACACAAAAATGTAAACTAGTCTACCTGCATAAAAAGGACAGATGAAAAAATGGATATAATCACACACACATAAACTACTGCTAATGCAAGACTAGGTATAACTTTATATTAACTTTAACATTTGTTTAACTTTGTTTTCAGCGACATTCAGAGAAATCAAGGGTAAAGGAAATGAATAACTGTGGTAAAGAAACTGATGCTTTCCCCATCAGGAAGAAGAGGCTGACCACTGGTATGTCATCTATCTTTCCTATTGAGAACAAATGTCATCTTTGTATGCCCCTTTCTGAAATCTCAAAATCTGTATGACTTATTTACCATCTTTGTTTCACAAGCATTTAAAAAAATTGATGTAATCACAAAAAAACCACAAGGTCTCTCTGTACCTTCTTTATACCCTATTTATCTCTTATTCTATTATTTTAGACTGCAAACAACTCTGGGGTCGACCCAGCCTCATGAATAGGGTACCAGAGCAACTCTGGGAAGGTTAAGGTGGCCGGCGTGATGCTGACCACATCACCCCTTGTGTGCTGATAGTCAAGAAAATATGGGCCTTACATCATATTCCCAATATGCCTCAATGGTCGCATAACGGGATCCTATCTCTTATTCCCTTCTCCATGTTTTCTTGTCTTGTCGCTGTTTCTCTTATCCTGGGGATTCTAGAGCAAGGACTGCCTTGTAAGGCTATTAACTGGTTTACTCAGTGTTTATTTTCTCCAGCATCTTTTCCTCACTTCTTGTCCCACTGGTATTTATGTTGTAGAATATTAAATCACAGCCGATAGGATAGTCTGGCGCTCACTCTTCCAAACCTCTACACCTCACGGTAGAAGGGGAACGACTGAGTAAGTAAGTAAAGAATATTAAACCTGTACAATTATATAAAACAACAACCAGGTCATTACAGACTATCATAAATGGGTTTACAGAAAACAACAACCTGGTCGTTACAGACTATCATAAATGGGTTTACAGAAAACAACAACCTGGTCATTACAGACTGTCATAAATGAGTTTACAGAAAACAACAACCTCGTCGCTACAGACTATCATAAATGGGTTTACAGAAACAACAACCTGGTCGTTACAGACTATCATAAATGGGTTTACAGAAAACAACAACCTGGTCGTTACAGACTATCATAAATGGGTTTACAGAAAACAACAACCAGGTCGTTATAGACTTTCATAAATGGGTGCTTGCACAGAGTAGAAGGATTGAAATCAAGCGACAAGATCCCTGATGTGGAACTGATGACAAGAACGAGGGAAGTGTCAGTGAAAACAAGATAAGATGGTGCTGGAATTGGATAGGACACATGGTTAGGAAAGCTATTGGTAGCATTAAAAGGCAGTTCTTGTTCTGGAATCCTCATAATGTCTTCCATCCAATTGGCACCAAGTCCTCTCATCATGTGACACCTTCTTAATGTCTTTCCATGTCTTCTTTATCCCTGTCATTTTTGTCTGTAGTTTAAGTCTCCCTGTACCCCTGTTTACCCTGTACCCCTGTTTACCCTGGGTATTTCAGAACAAAGACTGCCTTGTAATGCTAGCTACAGGTTTCATCAGTGTACGTCCTGTCCATCGCCAGCAACTCCTCATCTCTAAAATAGTACATCTCTTTCTTTGGTCCTTGGTCTGTGACTGACAAAGCAATCAGCGACCAAAAATAGTACATATATAGCGTTAAACTTTGCTACTGCCTGAACCAAATAGAAGTTGCTATTTCTTCTTGGATCCTTAGTCCCAGACTGACACAGCAGCCAGTGACCATCACTCCTAGTGACATCTTGTAGGGCAGCAACAAACTGTAGAAGAAGCCTCATGTTAACAATATTTTCATAATGTAGTGCTGGTGGTATTTGTAGGAATCTTGCTTGTATTTAGTGGTATACATGAAAATTGTTAAAAACCACTGAACAAGATAATACTAGTTTATAGTTATGTATTATCCTCGTGTTTGTTCCACTTAACAGATTTTCTGAAAACCACTGGATAAATAACAAACACTATAGGTCCACTTCCTTGTATGAGAGCATCCAAACACCAAAATATTCTGAACATTAAAAGTCTTTTGGGCAACTTTCGGACACATTTTGGGCGACCGAATGATTTTTGACACAATTTAGGCGACTTATGGCTATTTTTGCTGACATTGGGCCACTTTTGGGCAACATCTGGAAACCGAAGAAATCCGGTTTCCGAAACACAGCTGTCCCCGAAGATTTTGGATAAAAATATATGGACCTGTAGTTTATAGTTATAACACCAGTTAATAGTTATGTATTAGCTTTATGTTTATTCCACTTTAGGGATGTTAACTTTGACTTTCCTTCCTTCATTTCCTTGTACAGGGTTTCCTCTGTCCATTCTCACATGTCAGATTGTCTTCCTCTACTACTCCTGCCGTAGTCATCTATCATAGAAGTACATATCACTGGGTAAGATGAGAATACATCAACTATCCTGCAAAAGTACAGATAACTGTCCGAAATGACAGTACCTCATCTGTCCTTAGTTGTGTTATAAAGATATGTCACTGTACAACATGACAATACCTTAGTTGTGTTATAAAGATATAAGTCACTGTACAACGTGACAATAGCTCATCTATCCTCAGTTGTGTTATAAAGATATAAGTCATTGTACAACATGACAATACCTCATCTGTCCTCAGTTGTGTTATAAAGATATAAGTCACTGTACAACATGACAATACCTCATCTGTCCTCAGTTGTGTTATAAAGATATAGGTCATCGTACAAAATTTCAGCATGTCATTTATCCAAAGTTATCTGTCTTGTCTAGATTGTGATGGATGCCAACATGAATATGAAGGAGACTGCCAAGTGCATGGATCTCTCGTCTGTGTTGATAATGCTGAGGTAATGTGTATACAGAACATTGATGAGTTGATATATATGTATACTGTACATTGATGAGTTGATATACAGTGCAGTCTCAAGTAGAAGTCACTGGGACTATCTAAAATACTTTTACCTATCTGAAATTTGGCTTATCAAAGTTTTGCTCAGATGGAAATTTTGTAGTCACAAAAGAAAGAAAGCATAAAGTTATTATTTTAACTATATTGCAAATTTTTAATGTTTTAAAAAATGTATATTTTCTACTTTTAAAAAGCAAATTAACAAATCCACATGGTATTTGTTAGTAGCATAGTTGAAAGTACTAGTAGCATAGTTGAAAGTACCAAAACATTAAAAATTCTACACATCATATTTTACCACTCTCAGATCCTGTACTGAGTTGTCAGAGCTTCTTCTTCTTCTTGCGATCGCATCTTTGATGATTACACCGTCAGACGAGTTCTCATGATGAATTCGACTGTTGTTTGAAGTTCCTCTTTAACACCATATAGCTTTGAGTTTAGTGTTGAGTCATTGGGCCAGTATATCTTTCTTAACTGGTCATACAGAGGACAGTCCTGTAGAACATGCTCAGCAGTTTGTTCGTTTAATCCACATGTGCACAGTGGTGAAGCAGACAATCGTAGCTTGTGCAGGTGTTTATTCAGTTTGTTATGCCCTGTCCTGAGTCGAAAAAATAGTTATCCGTCCCTGCCGGTCGAGAGTGTGATAGTCGTCTTTGGGTTGGTTCTGTTCTCTTCTGATAGTCTGGATAGCTCTCTTTTTCTCAAAGTATGTGACTTCATTATCTTCTTGTTCACATTCTCCTCCCTTTTTTGCAAGTTTATCTGCCTTTTCATTTCCGGGTACACCACAATGAGATGGTACCCACTGAAGTATGGTTCTCTTTTTGGCAGCTACCTTGTTTAGTTCATTTCTCAGATGCGGGAGTTTACCACCCTTGAGAGCTTGCAGGACAGACAGTGCATCTGTGAGGATGACTACCTGGTGGCAGTCAGAGTTGGTGTTATAAATCATATTTGCAGCTTGCTCTAGAGCTTGAACCTCAGCTGTATAGTTGGAACAGAATTTACCAGTGGGAATGTGCCTAGTCTCATAGTGGTTGTCAGGATATGAGATAAAGATACCGGCACCTCCATTCCTAACAGCATTAGTTGCTGATCCATCTGTATAGGCATGTATCCATGATTGATCGGGATAGCTTTCTTGGATCATACTCAATGTAGCAGTTCGTTTTTGCAGATCATTATACTCACATCCACTTGTGAGACCACTGACTGATGTATTAATTTGGAGGGCACTGCTGGCCTGCTCCCATGGTACAGGGTATAGGGTGGGCTTCAGTGGTGTTGTCTTCATGGATAGGTCTTCTTGATGCTGTCTTATAAGTCTTTTCCCCCGATGCACAAAGCTGCTACGCTTTAGACGTCCCAATGCCAGATCATCTAGTCTTGCCTTCATTGGGTGCATTGGCATACTGTTGTACTTTTCCATCTTGATCATGGTTTTTGTGTCTCTTCTATGGGACAATGTCTGTAATCCAGCAACCTTCTGCATCTCTGTTATTGGTGTAGTTTTCATGGCTCCTGTAATGAGCCTGAGAGCTTGATTTTGCACCTTGTCCAAAGACTGCAGATGTGAGTTAGCAGCTGATGACCATGCTGCTGAGCTAAACTCTAAGTGTGGTCTTATTACTCCATTATAAATCTTCTTTAGATTTCGTTCATTTGCTCCCCAGTTTGGTACCTGCTAATTTTCTGAGTATGCCTAGTCGTCTTCGGGCCTTTCCTTCTGCATTTTCAATATGCTTATTCCATGTAAGCCTTTGGTCAAATGTCACCCCAAGACAGGTGGGGTAGCTTTCTTCCTTGATCACGGTTGTCCCTAGGTGTATGTTAGCTGATTTGTCCTTGGGGGCGAGGGAGAACAGTGTTGTGGAGGTTTTGTCTGTGTTTATTGTGATAAGCCATTTCTCTGCCCATGACACTAGCATGTCTGCTGCCCGCTGCATTCTATAATTTGCTGTGGTGACATTTTCATCAGTGCACTAGAGTACTAGGTCATCTGCATATAAGGCAGCTTTAACTCCTGCAGGGAGATCTTTCACCAGGTCATTGATGTAAACAAGGAAGAGTGTTGGGGAAGTTACTCCTCCTTGAGGTACCCCCTGATGGAGCAACACTTTTCTGCTCTGCAGACCGTCAAGAGTGACTCTAGTTCTCCTGTTATGCAAGTATGACTGGATCCATTTCATCATGTTGCCTTGGATTCCACTTCTCCTAAGTTTTGCAATGAGGCCATCTTTCCACACCTTGTCAAAGGCCCTGCTTGAAGTCGACCCAGATCGTTAGGACCTTTTTCTTCTCCTGGAAGGCATCTTCTATTGCTTGAGACAAGTAAGTAACTTGGTCTTCTATACTGTAGCATTCTCTAAATCCAGCTTGTTCCGGCACCAGGATGTGCTCAGACTCTAAATACCATTTCAATCTGTGGTTGACTATTCGCTCCATAGTCTTCCCAACACAGCTTGTGAGACTGATTGGCCGGTAACTTGCAGCCTCGGTCTTACATTTCCCTTTCTTTAGTATGGGTATTGTGATGGCTTCTCTCCATACTTGGGGTACCGTTCCTTTCAACCAGCTGTGGTTGAATATCTCAAGCAGTTTTGTCTTTGCTGCTGACCTCAGATTTACTAGCATTTCGTTGCTGATTTTGTCTGGGCCGGGTGACTTTTGAAACTTAAGCTTGGAAATAGCCTTCTGTAGTTCTCCTAGTGTGATGGGTTCCCTCATTGGGGCAGGAGTATCTGTCCCATGGTTGCCAGTATTTCTTTTCTTATCTCTCTCTGATGATCTATGTTAATGGGTAAGTTGCTTTCTGAACTGTATCTTCTAGCAAACAAGTCTGCAGCTTGTTTTCCTCTGATAGTCTGCCTAGGTGAGGAACGCTCTTCATTTAGAGACTTGACTAATCTCCAAAGTTTCCTGCCGTCTTTCTCAAGGTTCAGCGATGCCGTTTTAGTTCTCCAGCTTTTCCGTTTTTCTTCTAGTTTTGTTCTCTGAAACTCTGCTACCGCCTTTTTCCATTTGTTGTGAGTTTCAAGTGAAGGCTGAGACTCTGCGTCCTTTCTAGCCCTGTCCATAGCTTCCTGACGTTCTTGGAGTGTGCTGGACCAGTATGGTATGTAGTTACGCCGGCATCCTTTTGGAATGGTTTCTTTTGCAGCTTGTAGTATGCATCTGTTGAAGTCTTTTACCACTTCATTAATGTCTCTGTTCTGTACCTTGAGGGTAGACAGCAGCGTGTTCACCTGATGCCTGAATAAACCCCAGTTGGCTTTTTTGTAGTTCCATCTTGTAATGGCTGGGCCTGTACTGAGAGTTGCACTCTGGACAGTAAGAAAGATTGGGCGATGGTCGCTTCCCCCTAGTTGGTCTCCTACTTCTCTACTAATAGATCCAGCTATATCTGGTGTGGAGAAGGCAAGATCTGGTGTTGAAGTTGTGTGCCATCCTCTGGAGTAGAAGGTAGGAGTATCTGTGGCATTATTGACTAGGATTAGGGAGTGATCATCTTGCCAAGTTTCAACCTCTTCACCTCTGTGATCCAGATGGTTATAGCCCCAGCTCTGGGAGTGGCTATTAAAGTCTCCAACTGCTATAAAGTTGGTGGCTGGTACCTGTATAGAGCTGAGACTCAGGGGTTTGTTGTTCGGACAGTAATAGTTCAGGAGTTCTATTTCCATCTTGTCTACCTTTATCTGCAACAGCTGATATTCTGCTCCATCCATGAAGGTTTTCCTTTCGTGTGCAGGAATGTTATTCCTTACAAGAGTAAGTACTCCTCCTTTTTCGTCTATCTTTTCTGTCGGATCTGAAGCATTGATATCCCCTTATTTTAAAGGTTTGATCTGCTTTCAAGTGAGTCTCTTGGATACAGCAAACACTGACTTGCTTCTCATACAAGATGTTTTCCAGCTCTGTCTTTTTGCTGTATCCAGCCTGCTTGCTGTTCACTCCCTCTGCATTCCAGTGCATCATGACAAGTGGCACTCTGGGTTTCTCTTTTTCTGTTTTGTTTTGGTCAGTAGTTCTCCTCCGCCGTCTGCTGACTCCACAAGACGGTCTAGAGGGTCCTCCAGTAGCTGAGGGTGGGCTCTGTTGAGGCTCAGAGCCCGGCACTGCACCTGCCTGGTGGAGCTCCACAGGGCGAGCACCAGTACGAGATTTATTTGACGGTGTACTCTCCATAGAAAAAAAAAAGCGAGTTGCGTGATACTGTGGTTTCCGGTGCGCCTTCTGGCCCAGTATCTATGACTTTAGCACCTGTTCAACGGGAGAGTGGGCTCATCCCTAATCTGTTTATGTTCCCAGTAGTAGACTATTCGCAAGCAGCCTGGGGGTGTCACTGCTCTGCGCGGACCTTGTTTACCGAGGCGGCGTCCGAGCTCGTATGGTGAAAATATGGTTGCGTTATCTTCAAAATAGCCCTGTCTTTCCCATGGCTTTTCTGCCATCCTGCAACTTTGAGTTAGGAAGTTCTGAGCTCCAGTCTCTTTCCCAGGCATTTTATCCTGGCCTGGCACACACACAGAGGACCCCACTTCTGGTTCTAAGTTAGCAGTTGGGGATAGGTGGGGTAGCACACTGTGCATTCCCCATCATCCAGGGGGCTCTCCAACTATGCAGAGCTTGCACAATGCTGTGCTCTGGTTCTGGGCTCTCCCAAGGAATCCTCACGTCCTGCACAGAGCCACTTCCAGATACCCACCACCTGCCAACCCTCCATTGTAGAAATCTCCTGCATGCGGCCATCCAGTCAAGAGCCAGTATTAAGTCTGGTGCCCAAGTGATCCCCCCAAGCTCAGTGTGCAATGCTGGGTTCTCATCATGCTGCAACACAGGGGGATTGTGATGCTCAGCCATCTCTCTCAACTCTGCACCGATAAGTGACATCGGGGACTTAACTGTGCCTCAGTACTGGGAGGCCCCGTTTCCGGGTACACCACACACAGCCAATTGAGGCAACGGTCGCCGTGGGCGTGTTGTCAGAGCATAATACAACAAGCCCATGTATGTAGGTCACGGATTCTCTGAGGCGACGCAGAAAGAATAGGACTGCTACATTAGGCGTGCCATAAGAGGCAACTAATATCTGCTTCTACACACACAGGGCTGACGGCCTTATTATGTCAAACAGATTGTTGTAGATAATCACCGCTGTAATAGAACACATATGAAGTCTTTGATGCAGAATTCCTGCAAGGGGACCAGCTATAATATGAAGGGGGGGGGGGGGGGCCCCATGGACTATAAAGATCAAACAAGGGACAATAAGATGAAAATAGTCACAAGAGACAGTAAACATTCAGTTCAACTTACGAGAAACGACGTGAAGAATTTTTACCCCAACACCAATTAGCAGATTACCACTATGAGAATTCGACTTCTGCTCTGGCTTTGGTCTTTGAGGTCTAGTATAAATGAAATCTTTAAAGCTTCACACACATCACCCCTTTCCCCATGGCAGTATCTGCCATTGGACAACCGTTACTTTTTATTTATTTAAACTAGACGGTTTTTACCCCAACACCAATTAGCAGATTACCACTATGAGAATTCGACTTCTGCTCTGGCTTTGGTCTTTGAGGTCTAGTATAAATGAAATCTTTAAAGCTTCACACACATCACCCCTTTCCCCATGGCAGTATCTGCCATTGGACAACCGTTACTTTTTATTTATTTAAACTAGACGGTTTCTACACATACTGTTTTTAAAAAAAACACCAAAGCAAAAACAACTGAGGGAGTTCGTTAGTAAGAGTTACTTCCCACAACCCAGGTTTTTCGAAGGCTATGATCGTAGCCGCTCATCATGATTTTGACGTCCTCTTCTACTTCTACTTTGTTCGCTCTTGTATAATCACATCTGTTTCTTTCATCAAGTTAACTTTTATGTCTCCAGTTGTGATAACATTTTTGGTGGTAACCCTATGATAGGAAACTCTACACAGAGCAATACAACAGGAGGCAATCTGGTCATTAGAAGCGTTCCACCTGTCGATCAAGTGTTTCTGCCCTTTTGTTCTCCTTTACACTCTAGGGGGGGGGGTGGGCCCACCTGGGTCATGACTCCCAAGTGTCTCAGCCTCCTGTTCTTTGTGCAGAAAATGAACCCATTCCACCTTGGTTACAGCTTTAAAATCCACAATTCTGCCAGCCGGAGGCAATTGTGAAAGTAACAAAGTGAAGACAAATTATTGCGGTCGTTCCGCAGCACACCACTGGCACGCATGCGTGAAGCAGACGAAGCGTGAAGCCATTATGAGCTGGCAACTGAAATTCCATCCGACACATCATATAATATGCACCGCGGGTTACCTGTAGAGCCGCCGTCCTTTCACCAATACAACGAACAACTCCGTGTATTGTGGACTTCGAAAAATTTCCATATCAGGGGCTAGATTTTACTGTCCCGAGTTCCATAGCCCATTGCGGTTGTTCCACAGCCAGCATGATGCCTTTTCTGCAGTCTCACTAAGCCTCTTCAGTGCCCTTGTTCTCGACTGTCCCCTCAGCCCCAACAGGGGCTGTAATATTCCCCAAGTCTAGTTGTTCACAAACATCTAAAGACTGATGACTTAGTCTTCTCAGAGGAGTAAAAATGGAACTTCTGCTTAAGCGAGACAAAATTTGAGTTGGGACTGAAAAATTACTTCGTCTTATCTGAAAATTCTAGTTATCAGAGGTCGACTTAACCGGAGTTTTTTTTTAACAAAGCCCAAGAAGACTTTTGGCCAGGACCTGCAGAATTGCTTTGACTGAACCGAAAATCGACTTAAGCGAGTTCCGCTTAAGTGGACTGCACTGTATATGTATAAAGTACATTGATGAGTTGATATATATATATATATATTCTTGCAGATATACCCGATGTTGCCCAAGTAAAAAAAAGTAACTGAACTTTTAATATATCACCTGGTTGCAGTACTTCTGAGCAACCAGGACCAACCCTCCACAGTTAATTCTCAGATAAATGATAAAACAGTGACAACTATACATCTCAACTCCAGCATATCTACTCCAATCATGTTCTACATTGCACCTCTCACGACAACATCTAACTCAATCATGTCTTCCACCATACCTCTCACCTCCAGCACATCTACTCCAATCATGTCCTCCATGATACCTCTCACTCCTATCACAGCCACTTCAATCATGTCCTCCATTGTTCCTCTTACCTCCAGCAGTCATATCCTCCATTGTACCCCCCACCTCCGGCATATCTACTCCAATCATGTCCTTCACTATACCTCTCACTCCCATGACATCTACCCCAGTCAATTCCTCCTTTATACCTCTCACTCCGAGCACACCTATTCAAATCATTTCCTCCACTATACCTTTCACCTTCAGCACATTTAATTCAATCATGTCCTCCGCCATACGTCTCACCTCCAGCACATCTACTCCAGTCATGTCTTCCACCACACCTCTAACACATCTACTCCATATATAATGCAAATGGTTGCCATGGAACAGTGGCCATTTTGGATTGTATCCCACATTTAAATTCACTAATCATTTTTTATTTGTTGAGTTATGAACACCAAAGATAAAATGGAAGCTCGTCATTGTATCATGAAACTTTTGTCAAATTACATTTGTGATAACTTTATTCGATTCTGAGATATAGAACTTTAAATTTAGTATATAAAAAGTGTAACACATTTTTCTAAATTTTACGTTATTTGCAATAAATCAAAATTTTGAAAAGATAGAAATCAAAACAGTTTTTTTATTTAATGGAAAATATTTTCTTATTGATTGACTAAAGCAAGTCATAAGAAAATTAATAACATTAAACAAGGTTCTGAGAAATTTCTTTTATATTTTATTCATAGGAAAAACACAATTTCTTAAGAAAATGCTATTTGCAAAATCAGAATACACCCACTTAGAATGTGTTTTGACAAACGATTTTGACACATTTAGACTCAGAAGAATGTACATTTTCAGATCATAGACCCAGTTTTGTTTTTTGTCCTATTTCGACTTAAAATGCACTACGGCTCATCCTCTTAACTCCTTGACTGTGGGACCTAACTGGTCAAGCTGCTGTTTGTATCCTCTAAACTCCTTGACTGTGGGACCTAACTGTGGTCACACTGCTGCTTCTGTTTGTATCCTCTAAACTCCTTGACTGTGGGACCTAACTGTGGTCACACTGCTGCTTCTGTTTGTATCCTCTAAACTCCTTGACTGTGGGACCTAACTGTGGTCACACTGCTGCTTCTGTTTGTATCCTCTAAACGCCTTGACTGTGGGACCTAACTGTGGTCACACTGCTGCTTCTGTTTGTATCCTCTAAACTCCTTGACTGTGGGACCTAACTGTGGTCACACTGCTGCTTCTGTTTGTATCCTCTAAACTCCTTGACTGTGGGACCTAACTGTGGTCACGCTGCTGCTTCTGTTTGTATCCTCTAAACTCCTTGACTGTGGGACCTAACTGTGATCACACTGCTGCTTCTGTTTGTATCCTCTAAACTCCTTGACTGTGGGACCTAACTGTGATCACACTGCTGCTTCTGTTTGTATCCTCTAAACTCCTTGACTGTGGGACCTAACTGTGATCACACTGCTGCTTCTGTTTGTATCCTCTAAACGCCTTGACTGTGGGACCTAACTGTGATCACACTGCTGCTTCTGTTTGTATCCTCTAAACTCCTTGACTGTGGGACCTAACTGTGGTCACACTGCTGCTTCTGTTTGTCCTAGAAAAAAAAAAAAAAATAATTGCATGACTATACAGTGTTGTAAGAACACGTCAGCTTTTATTTATACTGTATTATTCTGATGTAAAACTTACATAACAACCATTTTGTCTTGTATGTGACATTCACATACATGCCACACCTGAGAGATAAAAACCTGTACAAAAAAATCCAAAACCCTGTACAAAGACCCGCAAAACCTGTACAAAGACTGAAAAAAAACATATCAAAAGAGTTAATTTGTGTAAAAATATTTTCAATTACAGTGGGCTGCATTATAAATGAGGCACAGGGACTTTGCCTTTTAAAGCAGGTCTTCACTTATTTTAAAACCCAAACAATAAATGTCTGAGTTTATTTTACACTGTAAAAATAATGTGATGGTGTGATCATTTAGTCTATTTCTGTGCTTAATTATCACTAACAGACAGGGAAATTATGTGTTTGATAGACCTTATAAAAGAACTCTGAGACACAGTAATATGGAGAATGGGTTAGAAAACCTGTACAGAAATTATGTACAGGGTGTACACATCTGAAAATGGAAACACCTTGTACAGATTATGGGTAAACCATAGCATGTGGCATGTATGCATTCATGAATCAGTTGTTTGTTTGAATAAAGTTTATTTATACCTATTGCTTGTCATTTTGTCATCACATCATGTTTGTGTGAATCAGTTTTTGATACCTGTAGATTGAGTACATGTTTGCTTGACATTCTGTTTTTCATTCTTTTATTAGATTTCTTGTTGGAATAGTTGTAATGAAGGTTTGGACGTTAAGCTACAGAAAGTTGACTGTGTGAAGAGAAAAATGGCAGGAAAGCATGAAGTAAGTCAGCCTCCTTTATGTGGAGATGGTGCAGATAAAAATACAAAAGATGGTAAGTTTATGGTACGTGTGTGTGACACACTTGTGTATGTGTGGTGAAATATGGAAGTCTTGTTATAATTTCTTTTTGATTCTTGTGTTGTCAGTTTAAAAAATAAAAATTATAGTGAGTTATCTGCAAGCCGAAGACTCCACTTGAATGCAGTGTCAGGATAAAAGTTATAACCATAAAGTACATATACATAAAATGTTTGTGGATTTAGATGACTTAGGATGAACAAAGTGACACAGAGATAACCAACGAATATGGCATTCTACAATACAAGAAATGTTCTGTGTAATAAATCTTTGTCTGTGAATCTAAGGAAAAAAGTGCTTAATTTTATTGTATGAAAGTGACTAGTGTTTCATCTAATTTTATTGTGTGAAAGTGACTAGTGTTATGTCTAATTTTATTGTGTGAAAGTGAGTTGTGTTATGTCTAATTTTATTGTTTGAAAGTGAGTTGTTTTATGTCTAATTTTATTGTTTGAAAGTGAGTTGTTTTATGTCTAATTTTATTGTATGAAAGTGAGTTGTGTTATGTCTAATTTTATTGTATGAAAGTGACTAGTGTTTCATCTAATTTTATTGTATGAAAGTGAGTTGTGATGTCTAATTTTATTGTATGAAAGTGACTAGTGTTTCATCTAATTTTATTGTGTGAAAGTGAGTTGTGTTATGTTTAATTTTATTGTATGAAAGTGACTAGTGTTTCATCTAATTTTATTGTGTGAAAGTGAGTTGTGTTATGTCTAATGTTATTGTGTGAAAGTGAGTTGTTTTATGTCTAATTTTATTGTGTGAAAGTGAGTTGTGTTATGTCTAATTTTATTGTATGAAAGTGACTAGTGTTTCATCTAATTTTATTGTGTGAAAGTGAGTTGTGTTATGTCTAATTTTATTGTATGAAAGTGAGTTGTGTTATGTCTAATTTTATTGTTTGAAAGTGAGTTGTTTTATGTCTAATTTTCTTGTATGAAAGTGAGTTGTGTTATGTCTAATTTTATTGTTTGAAAGTGAGTTGTTTTATGTCTAATTTTATTGTATGAAAGTGAGTTGTGTTGTGTCTAATGTTATTGTGTGAAAGTGAGTTGTGTTATGTCTAATTTTATTGTATGAAAGTGACTAGTGTTTCATCTAATTTTATTGTGTGAAAGTGAGTTGTGTTATGTCTAATTTTATTGTATGAAAGTGAGTTGTGTTATGTCTAATTTTATTGTGTGAAAGTGAGTTGTGTTATGTCTAATTTTCTTGTATGAAAGTGAGTTGTGTTATGTCTAATTTTATTGTTTGAAAGTGAGTTGTTTTATGTCTAATTTTATTGTATGAAAGTGAGTTGTGTTATGTCTAATGTTATTGTATGAAAGTGAGTTGTGTTATGTCCAATTTTATTGTATGAAAGTGAGTTGTTTTATGTCTAATTTTATTTTATGACAGTGAATTGTGCTATGTCTAATTTTATTGTATGACAGTGAATTGTGCTATGTCTAATTTTATTGTATGAAAGTTGTGTTATGTCTAATTTTATTGTATGAAAGTCAGTTGTGTTATGTCTAATTTTATTGTATGAAAGTGAGTTGTTTTATGTCTAATTTTATTGTATGACAGTGAATTGTACTATGTCTAATTTTATTGAATGAAAGTCAGTTGTGTTATGTCTAATGTTATTGTATAAAAATGAGTTCTGTTACATCTAATTTATTGTATGAAAGTGAGTTGTGTTATGTCTAATGTTATTGTACGAAAGTGAGTTGTGTTATGTCTAATTTTATTGTATGAAAGTGAGTTGTGATCTTTCTAATTTTATTGTATGAAAGTGAGTTGTTTTATGTCTAATTTTATTGTATGACAGTGAATTGTGCTATGTCTAATTTTATTGTATGAAAGTCAGTTGTGTTATGTCTAATTTTATTGTATGACAGTGAATTGTGCTATGTCTAATTTTATTGTATGAAAGTCAGTTGTGTTATGTCTAATGTTATTGTATAAAAATGAGTTCTGTTACATCTAATTTTATTGTATGAAAGTCAGGTGTGTTATGTCTAATTTTATTGGACGAAAGTCAGTTGTGTTATGTCTAATTTTGTTGTATAAAAATGAGTTCTGTTACATCTAATTTATTGTATGACAGTCAGTTGTGTTATGTCTAATTTTATTGTATGAGTCAGTTGTGTTATGTCTAATTTTATTGTATGAAAGTCAGTTGTGTTATGTCTAATTTTATTGTATGACAGTCAGTTGTGTTATGTCTAATTTTATTGTATGAAATGAGTAATACAATATTGGATATTTGCTTTATAGCATTATTTATCTCATGCCTGTTTGCTTGCTAGTATTATTTTTTTCTCTCGCCAGTTTGGCTTTCAATCTTTTCTCCTTTTGTGATCTTGAGTAAGGTGTAATTGTTTTTGATTGTGTCTAAAATACTGTATTTGTCAGATTTTGATGTTTCGTTAATTTTGTTTTAATTTATTTTCTTCAGGAATAATATTGGCATTTGGTTCCGTAAAATACACCTCACTGTTATATTTATGTCCAGATTTTAAGAGCTTCAGTTCTTTTGTTCCATTTAAATGCATTTTTGGCCATTCTTGTTCATATTTTTTTTTTTTTGGTACATTTTTTGCCATTCCTGTTCAGATCTATTTTTGACCATTTCTGTTCAGATCTATTTTTGACCATTCCTGTTCAGATCTATTTTTGACCATTTCTGTATATTTTTGTTTTGTTGTCATTCTTGTTTTGTCATGTTTTCTTGGGCAGTTCCTATGCGAAGGTATTTTGGTACTTCCTGTTCAGATGTTTTCTTGGCAGTTCATATTCCCTCTTGACATCAGTTCCATACTTGCCATCCTCTGTTATGTGTCCAAGATATAAAAATTTCATAGGAAACACTGTTTCTGAGTTATTTAAACAGTTATTTAACATCATATTTCAGGCAGCAACCCTTGTGTTCAGGGCCCTACTTTTCACTCACAAGAAGAAAGTGCCGAACACTGTGAACACATGAATCTGTCAGAACACGCTGCAAACGCTGTTGAGCATACTTTAAGTAAGCAGTCAGATCTGTGTGTTGTGGCTACAGCAGAAGTTAATGAAGATAACACTGAGCTAAGACTGAATGAAGTTAAAGAGTTCGTGAATGTCAAGGACTGTGAGATAAAGACAGCAGACATTAATCCTATGCAGAACACTGACTTTCTGACTTCACAAAATAAGGACAGCATCAAGTCAAGTGAAGAAATATGTGTGTCTGAGACAATTGCTCAGCTCAGTGGGGATGGTGCAAGTTGTAACAAATTTAGTATTGAACAGCCAGTTAAAAGAAAAAATCAGGGAGAAAAGACTTACAAATGCGATGTTTGTGGTGTGGGGTTTAACAGGAATTCTAACCTAAAGAAACACAAACTTATTCACACAGGAGAAAAACCTTACGCTTTTTACAAGTGCAAAATTTGTGGCACAAGGTTTAGCGAGAATTCTGATTTAAAGGAACACAAGCTTATTCACACAGGAGAGAAACCTCACAAGTGTGATATTTGTGGTGTGGGATTTAGCAAGAATTCTGACCTGAAGAAGCACAAACTTATTCACACAGGAGAGAAGCCTTACAAATGTGACATCTGTGAGTTAAAATTTACACGCTGTAGTGATCTAAATAGACATGTAAGAGTACATACAGGAGAGAAGCCTTACAAATGTAATGTGTGTGGTGTAGGGTTTGCCAATAATGGTAACCTCTGTGTGCACAAAAGAATGCATACGGGAGAGAAGCCTTACAAGTGTGATGTATGTGGGGTTGGGTTTACTCAGAGTGGGGATTTGACAAAACATAAAAGAATACATACAGGAGAGAAGCCGTACAAATGTAATATATGTGGTGTAGGATGTAATCGAGGAAGTGATTTAAATAAACACAAAAAGAGAATACATATGGGGCTTAGGCCGTACAAGTGTGATATTTGTGGGGTAGGGTTTGCCGTGAATGGGGACCTGAACAAACATAAACTTATACATACAGGAGAGAAACCCTACCGATGCGATATTTGTGATATGGGGTTTATTCGAAACAGTGATCTTAATAGGCATGTGAGGAAACATACAGGTGAGAAGCCTTTCAGGTGTGATATTTGTGAGGTAGGGTTTACCCGTAGCTGTGACCTTAATAAACATGTGCGAATACATACAGGAGAGAGGCCCTACAAATGTAACGTTTGTGGTGTGGGGTTTGCTGAAAATGGGAACCTCCGCAGACATGAAAGAATGCATACAGGAGAAAAGCCTTACACATGTAATGATTGTGGTGTTGGGTTTACTGATACTTCACATCTGTTGCGACACAGAAGAGTACATACAGGAGAGAAGCCTTACAGATGTGATTTTTGTGGTTTAAGGTTTGCCGATAATGGTAACCTACGTATACACACAAGAATGCATACTGGAGAAAAGCCTTACAAGTGCGATGTTTGTAGCCAAGGGTTTGCCCAAAGTGGTGATTTGACAAAACACATAAGAATACATACGGGAGAGAAGCCTTACAAGTGTGATATTTGTGGGGTTGGGTGTAATCGAAGTGGTGATTTAAACAAACACAAAAAGAGAATCCATTCTGCAGTGAAGCCATTTAAGTGTGAGTTGTGTGGCATCACGTTTGGTTTGAACTGTGATCTTAACAAGCATAAACTCATACATACAGGAGAAAAGCCTAACAAGTGCGATATATGTGGCATTGGGTTTATTCGAACCAGTGATTTAAATAGACATGTGCGAAAACATACAGGAGAGAAGCCTTTCACCTGCGATGTTTGTGGATTAACCTTTGCTGAATATGGTTATCTACGCATACATAAAAGAGTACATATAAGACACAAGCCTTTCAAGTGTGACATTTGCCCCCGAGGGTTTACTGTTAAAAAAAAATTGCAGATACACAAAAATGTGCATAATGGAAAGTTGCCATATAAGTGTGATATTTGCAGCGTAGATTTTGTTGAGAGTGACAGTTTAAATCAGCACAAAAAGTTGCATACAGGAGAGGAGCCATACAAGTGTGATGTATGTGGTGTGGGATGTATTGAGAGTGAGGATTTGAATATACACAAACGGATCAAGCATATAGACATGAAGCCATTTAAGTGTGACGTATGTGGTGCTGGGTTTGGTATGAATTGTGATCTGAAGAAACACAAAGTTATCCATACAGGAGAAAAGCCTTACAAGTGTACCATCTGTGGTGTACTATTTACTCGAAGCAGCGATCTAAACAGGCATGTAAGAATACATACAGGCGAGAAACCTTACAAATGTAATGTTTGTGGTTTAGGATTTGCTGAAAATGGTAACCTTCACAGACATTTGAGAGTGCACACAGGAGAAAAACCTTACAAGTGTGATGAATGTGGTTTAAGATTTTGTGATAACCCTCATCTTCAAAGGCATAGAAGAACCCACACAGGGGAGAAGCCTTATAAATGTGATGATTGTGGTGTAAGATTTGCATTTAGTGGTAATCTTCTTGTACACAAAAGAACACATAAGGGTGGGAAGCCTGATAAATGTGATATTTGTGGATTAAGTGCTCAGGGTGGTTGTTTACATAAGCACAAAAGCAAAGTACGTGCGGAAGTGAAGCAGTTTAAGTGTGATGCTTGTGGCATGGGGTTTGGTTTGAACAGTGACCTGACCAACCACAGATGTACACATACAACAGAGCTGTCTGATGAGTGTGTTGACTGAGATTTTGGGTTTATTGATTATGGTAACCTGCATGTACAGGAAAGAATGCACGTGCGGGGAAAAAGAACATGTGTGGATACTGTGAAAAGTCAGATGCTTGTTTCAGCATTTACAAACTTGTAGCAGAGAAACCCTCAGATGTAAGCAGATGTGGAGGAATGAGCATAGATAACAAAATAAAAATGTGGAAGGCAAGGGGAGGGGGCTTTCATTGCATTGGGAAATACATGGAAATCAAACAAGAACAATACAGTGAAATAAAAACGTTTTTGAGTTGAATGTCAAGGCAGTTTTAATATTTGCTCTAAAACAGGAAGAACAACCAAGAAGTTGTGTACATTCACAAATGGGAACTTCTTCAAAGTAGAAGGGTTAAAATGTTATGACAGGATCACCAAATGATGGAAAGAACCAGATAAATGGTACTGAAGCAAGTGATGAGGACAAGACGGCGGCGGTTAGGATAGACATTGAGGAACTCATCTAATAACATTAGAGGTTCGATCTGGGCCCAACCGATTTGTAAGAAAGCTGTGGGAAACAACAGTTACAGTCCAGTTCTCCTTTAATGAACAAAAAAAGATGAATGGTATAACGATGATGTATGCCTGGAAGATTTCATATTTCTGTACGCTGGTATACAGTGTTTGAGATGTCAACATTCTGTTTTAGCGGTGAAAAAAATATAATGACTGTTATCTCTCTAACTTTAGTATTCAAGTTTGAGGTACCAGTATTTTGTTATACTAAAGAAAAGTTGTTTTACATTATGACCTGTCTAATGTTGATACAGAGTATGAGCGTTAAGAGTACATGTTAAATCATCTGTAACACCAGTATGTAAACATTTTGATAATGTCTGTTATTAACAGTTCATCTTTGCTGATGATTTTAGAATGTTCATTGTTACTGCTGCCTGATTCAATATTATGACAGACTACCCTAGTTACGTTAAATGATTGTTGATACATTTCAAAGTTTCCTGTCTTACACAACCAATTTTTAGTTCTTAATGAAATGTTGGAAGCTTCAGATTGGCGGAGTGGTTAGAGAACTAGCCTCCTGCAGCAAATTTACTGAGTTCAAAACCAGATAGTGTCACGCTCAAGTCTATCCAGCTGTAAATGGGTACCTGACTCTGCTCTTGGGCTACAGAAGGCAAAGACAGCGAGGAAGGGAACTCATTACTCCGCCTCATAAAACTGGACCATTGTGACATCTCTAACACTTCACCTCCCTGTGGCAGTATCTGCTATAGGATTACTTTTACCTGTAAATGAAAGTTGAGTGGTTAGAGTAATTGCCTCATGACAAAGGGATTGGGTTCAAAATCTGGTCTTGTCATGCTCTAGTCTACCCAACTGTAAAAATGGATACTTGACTGTGCTCTGAGTTAGCCAGGAAGGGAATCAGTCACCTCACCTCATAAAGCTGACACCTAGTATAGCGAAGTCTCTAACACTTGATTCACCTACAGCAGTATCTGTTATGGGACCACCTTTACTTGTAATGAAATGTTAATTGCCGTGTTATTATCTGTTATGAATTGTTTGTTTGATGTTTGTTTGATGTTTGTTTTCTAGTGACATTTTATCTTGTTGTTATCTGTAATTAATTATTATTGAGCTTTTTATCCAGTGTCTTGATATGTTTTCATGTGAATACATAATACTCAGACAGTTCTAAAATCACGTTTTTAATATCAACTTTGTATGATCATTATCGTGAGCAAAGTGACATGTATTTTTGTAATCAGATCATGGAAATAAAATATCCATGATTTGAAAATTAGTTTTACAGTAGCAATAAGGAAACTGGTACAAATAATAAAACACTTTAAAGAAAACCAAAATTAACAGCCATTGTGTGATTGTTATTGTTCTTCAGAATTGACATCACTGCACTCTGGGCAAACCCATAGTTGCTCAATCTCCCTCAGAAAATGTTGAAGAGTATGAATGCTGATTGTTCTACTAGTGTACTGGTTGAACACACACCTGCCCCATCCTCTGATGTGTCCGTCCCTGCTAGCTTTATACTTGATACTTATCCTGTGATGTGTCCATCTGTGCTAGTTTCACACTTGATATTGATCCTCTGATGTGTCCATCTGTGCTAGTTTCACACTTGATACTTATCCTCTGATGTGTCCATCTGTGCTAGTTTCACACTTGATATTGATCCTCTGATGTGTCCATCTGTGCTAGTTTCACACTTGATACTGATCCTCTGATGTGTCCATCTGTGCTAGTTTCACACTTGATACTGATCCTCTGATGTGTCCATCTGTGCTAGTTTCACACTTGATACTGATCCTCTGATGTGTCCATCTGTGCTAGCTTTACACTTGATACTGATCCTCTGATGTGTCCATCTCTGCTAGTTTCACACTTGATACTGATCCTCTGATGTGTCCATCTCTGCTAGTTTCACACTTGATACTGATCCTGTGATGTGTCCATCTGTGCTAGCTTTACACTTGATACTGATCCTCTGATGTGTCCATCTCTGCTAGTTTCACACTTGATACTGATCCTCTGATGTGTCCATCTGTGCTAGTTTCACACTTGATACTGATGTGTCCATCTGTGCTAGTTTCAAACTTGATACTGATCCTCTGATGTGTCCATCTGTGCTAGTTTCACACTTGATACTGATCCTCTGATGTGTCCATCTGTGCTAGTTTCAAACTTGATACTGATCCTCTGATGTGTCCATCTGTGCTAGTTTCACACTTGATACTGATCCTCTGATGTGTCCATCTGTGCTAGTTTCACACTTGATACTGATCCTCTGATGTGTCCATCTCTGCTAGTTTCACACTTGATACTGATCCTCTGATGTGTCCATCTCTGCTAGTTTCACACTTGATACTGATCCTCTGATGTGTCCATCTCTGCTAGTTTCACACTTGATACTGATCCTCTGATGTGTCCATCTGTGCTAGTTTCACACTTGATACTGATCCTCTGATGTGTCCATCTGTGCTAGTTTCACACTTGATACTGATCCTCTGATGTGTCCATCTGTGCTAGTTTCACACTTGATACTGATCCTCTGATGTGTCCATCTCTGCTAGTTTCACACTTGATACTGATCCTCTGATGTGTCCATCTCTGCTAGTTTCACACTTGATACTGATCCTCTGATGTGTCCATCTGTGCTAGCTTTACACTTGATACTGATCCTCTGATGTGTCCATCTGTGCTAGTTTCACACTTGACACTGATCCTCATGTGTCCATCTCTGCTAGCTTTACACTTGATACTGATCCTCATGTGTCCATCTCTGCTAGCTTTACACTTGAAACTGTTCCTGTGATGTGTCCATCTCTGCTAGCTTTACACTTGATACTGATCCTCATGTGTCCATCTCTGCTAGCTTTACAATTGAAACTGTTCCTCATGTGTCCATCTCTGCTAGCTTTACACTTGATACTGATCCTCATGTGTCCATCTCTGCTAGCTTTACACTTGAAACTGTTCCTGTGATGTGTCCATCTGTGCTAGTTCTTGATGCAGAATTCCAGCAGTCTGAGTTGTGTTGATTCATCTACTGCACTGTCAATCTCTAACAGGCGTTGATTGTCCTTATTAAATCTCCCTTAGGTCAAGGTAGTCCAATAGCAGATACTGCCATAGGGGAGTAAAGTGTTAGAGACTTCACTATACTAGGTCCAGCATCAAAGAGGTGAGGTGATCAGTTCCCTTCCTTACTGCCTTTTCCTTCCCTAACTCATGTGCAAAGTCAGGTACCCATTTACAGCTGGTAGACTGAAGCGTGTCGATACCGTGAATCGAACCCAGCACCTTTGCCACAAGAGACCAGCGCTCTAACCACTGTCAATCAGACACTCAAATCTCCCTTATCAAAATAAAATAAAAAGAAAGCATATAGCGGCTTCTTCTTTCAACTCCCAATGGAGCATAGACCAAGTCTTCCTGTCCCGTGCCATCAGTGGAAAGAGTCTTTCTATTTCTTCATCTGTCTCCAGTTCTCTTTGTTCATGTGTTGTTTGGTCTTCCTTTATCTCTTACACTTGGAACTCTAGAACAGGGATTGTCTGGTCATGTTATCAACAGGTTTTATCAGTGTGTATCCTTTCCATCTCCATCGTCTTCTTCTTATTTGTTATATAGCGGCTACTGTTTGTAATGTTTATCTTCTGAGTGTTTATTTTTCTCTTTCAATTTTGTAATTTATTGAAGAGATTGACGTGTGTTTATTGGGTTTAACAGAATTATTAAAAAGAACATACAAATGCAGACCTTGTCAGGGAGATGACTGTTGTAATTAGAGAGAATGGTTTCCAAGATGTCTACTCTCTGTGGGGTCTGGGCCCTTAACAACCATACACCCACCTTTCTTCCTCCTGTGCTGTCAGTTTGTTCAAGGTCCTTTCATGTTTATCCCCATCATGACTGTGTCTGATTCCCTTCTCCATGTGTTTTCTTGGTTTCCCTCTGTGTCTCTTACCCTGGAGGGTTCCAGAGCAAAGATACCCTTTTATTGCTATCAGCCGGTAATCTCAGTATGTCCCCCATCCAACGCTAGCATCCTACCCCTCACATCTTGTTCCACGACGTGTGAATATTCATCTGTTCTTGTTCACAACTTATGGAGCCATCAGGAAGCCTTTATCAAAGTATTTATGTGCACTTGCGGCAGCAATTTTTGTAGCTGTTTGTTGTACACGATGAGGTTGCCAGTCCCATGCACAATCTCATGTTATTCAAATCTCGTAACATGCCTGGCGGAGCAGTAGTCTTATTTGTGTGTCTCCTCAGACACCTCCAGGACTACACGGGGTTGTATGTGGATATTGCTGTGTAAACATTCAGCTGCCCTCCAGCGTCAAACTGTGAGGCTGAAAGAATGGTATCTGCTCTAGTACTCATAAAAATGCATGTACGGTATTCTAAGGGAGATTAACACTGCAAACATTGGTCATGGTTGGTCAACACAATCACTTCCAAGTACTGGCTATGATTGATTTAAACATGATCACCTTCAAGCTTTAGCCTTGATTGATTAACACAATCACTTCCAAGTACTGGCTATGATTGATTTAAACATGATCACCTTCAAGCGTTAGCCTTGATTGATTAACACAATCACTTCCAAGCATTGGCCATGATTGATTAACACAATCACCATCAAGCATTAGCCTTCATTGATAACACAATCACTGGCCATGACTGATTGACACACAGTCACCTGCAAGCAGTGGCCATAATTGATTAATGCAGTCAACTGCAAGTATTGGCCATAATTGATTAACACACAATCACTTCCAAGCTTTGACCATGATTAATTAACACACAATCACCAGTAAGTGTTGGTCATGAGTGATTAATGCTCAATCACCTGCAAGCATTGACAATGATTGATTAACGCAATCACTTGCAAGTGCTGGCCATGACTAACACACAATCACCAGCAATCTATAGCCATGATTGTTATCACACTCTCTTGTACTACATACATCTGAACTGCTGTAATCAAAGAACTACAATGAAGTAATCTCTTCGGTTGAAAACAGAACGAAAAAAAAAAAGAAAGAATGAAATATGTAACGTTGGTGGTTGTCTCTAGGGAGACAGAGAGAATAGGATTACTGTACTGTCAGGCATGTTGTGGAAGGTTGTGCTTGTGGCTGGCAACTTTATCATGTACAACAAACTGTTATACCACAAGCAAGACATTCTGGGATTACCAGGTAAACTATTGCCTTTATGATCAATTATGAATTGCACAACAGAAATTCTGTAAAATAACTTTATGGTTAGTGCCCCTAGCAGGATAATTCTTTTGGGATTGGAACAGCAACTACAAATACATGTAATTATAGCAGTGGGACTGTCATCAATGGTACCTATACCTTGTAGCGGTATGGCAGCTTGCGTACCCTGACAATCCCCAGAGCTATGCCAGTGGGAGTTTTACTCCTGGTAGGTTCAACCAAGCTGGACTGGTCTGTGTGGGTAGGGGTCAGACAAAAGCTGGTACCCTGGTCCTCCAGGTTGGGGGTTTTAGCATAGGGCTGACACCCCTGTCTATGTAAAAAAAATAATGAAGTTACGGAAACAACATCAAATGAACAAACTTTGCTGCGGGATGGACATTCGGAGTCTGTGGCTCGTATGACTGTCAGTGGTGAAAGCCGAAAGGAAGCCACTGACATGAAAACAGATGTCCTGACTGCAAAACAGGATACAAGAATAGGATTTTGGAATGTCAGGACAATGTACGAGACAGGTAAACTAAGACAGGTCACGGCAGAAATGAGAAACTATAGGTTACACATCCTGGGGATAAGTGAGAGCAGATGGACAGGGGCAGGAAAAGTTAAAACAGCAACAGGAGAAACAGTACTTTACTCTGGAAGAGAGGATGGACAGCACAGTGAAGGCGTAGCATTATTCTACAGAAAGGGATAGAAAGGACATTACTGGAATGGAAACCCATCAACAACAGACTGATACGATTGAGATTGAGAGGGAGATTCACCAACACTACAATAATACAATGCTACGCACCAACGAATGATAGCGATGAGGAGGTCAAGGATGAATTCTATCAACAACTGCAGAAAGAAATGGAAGACACACCTAGATATGATCTTGTTATAGTAATGGAAGACCTCAATGTGAAAGTTGGTACACACAATACATATAATGAAAGAACAATGGGGAAATGCGGCAGCGGAACAGCAAACGAAAATGGGGATAAGCTAATAAGTTTCTGTAGCATTAACAACCTGGTCATTGGAGGAACACTTTTCCCACATAAGGAAATTCACAAGTTAACATGGGAATCACCAAATGGTCGGGACAGAAACCAGATAGACCACATCATGGTTAACGGTAGATGGAGACATGCATTACAAGATGTGAAGGTAAGAAGAGGTGCAGATGTGGGAAGTGATCACCATTTAGTAGTAGCAAAACTGAAAGTGAAACTAAGAAGGGCTGGACCAACTGTAACTACACAGAAAAGGTTTGACATCAGCAAATTGAAGGACCCCCTTACCAGAAAAGCTTTTGTGGCCGACATTAAGAAACGATATCAATTTGCCAAAAGCCAGGAAAAGACATTGACTGATGATATAGACCAGAATTTCAACACCATTTCAACAGTATATAAGGAAAGTAGCAAATCATGCTTAGGATTCCAGGAAAGGAAGAAGCAAGACTGGATAACACCAGAAACACTAAACACCATAAAGATGAGAAAGGAAATGAAAAGAAAGAAAACAGAAGCGAAGTCCCCCAGGTTAAAGCAACTATATAGCGAACAGTACAGCCAGCTGGACAGGGAAGTTAAACGCCAAACCCGAGCCAACAAAAGGAATTTCCTAGACGATCTTGCAAAACAGGCAGAAGAGGCAGCACTGAGAAATGAACAAAGCACAGTATACAAAATAACTAAATTCATCAGCGGAAAACAAGGTGCAAACAATATTACATTAGTAAGAGATAAGCAAGGAAATCTCATCAAGACAGCAGAGGGACAGGAAACAAGATGGGCAGAGCACTTCAGAGAAACTCTGAACAAGGAAATACCAGAGACAATTGAATGTTCCTGAGGCTGAAAACGATCTAGATGTAAATACAGACATTCCACGAAAAGAAGAAATCATCACAGCAATCAAAGGGTTAAAGAACGGTAAAGCTCCGGGCCATGATAACTTAAATGCAGAGCTATTTAAGACAGACCCTGAGCTAGCAGCAGAACTATTAGAACCACTATTTGCACAAGTGTGGAAAACGGGGACAACACCATCAGAGTGGAACAAAGGAATAATTGTCAAATTGCCCAAAAAGGGAGATCTTGCAGACTGCAATAATTGGAGAGGAATCACTCTTCTCTCAGTTCCCAGCAAAATACTAGGCAGGATAATTATACAGAGAATTTCAAAGGCAGTAGACTACAAACTGAGGAAAGAACAAGCAGGATTTAGAAAGAACAGAAGATGTGTAGACCATATATTCACTCTCAGGAACATTATAGAGCAGTGCTCAGAATGGCAAAGACAGCTTTACATAAATTTTGTTGATTTTGAAAAGGCTTTTGACAGCATACATAGGGACAGTTTATGGAAAATACTGAGGGCTTATGGAATTCCAAGCTGCATAGTGGCAATCATAAAAAGCCTCTATGCCAACTTTACATGTAGTGTTGGGCAGAGCAACCTAACCTTCGAGGTGAAGACAGGAGTACGACAGGGATGCCCCTAATCAACCACTCTATTTTTAACAGTCATAGACTGCGTGATGCACCAGACAACAGAGGGCAGTCCAAGAGGAATAAGATGGACTACATTTTCTACATTGGAAGATCTGGAATATGCAGATGACATTGCACTGCTGGCACATTCACATCAACACATCCAGGAAAAAACGGATAGACTTAATAAATTTAGCCAGCAGGTGGGCTTGAACATCAATTTAAAGAAGTCTGAGGTCATGACGCTCAATGTGAGCAACCCTGAGCCCATATCAGTAAGGAATCAGCAATTGGTACAGACAGATACCTTCACATACCTAGGAAGCATAGTAACACCAGACGGTGGGGCAGGCAAAGACATCAACATCAGAATGAATAAGGCAGGAACAGCCTTCTTTAGCTTAAATAACATCTGGAAGTCCTCCCAATACAGCACAAGCACAAAATTAAGATTATACCAGAGTTGCGTGCTTTCTGTGCTTCTCTATGGTGCGGAATGCTGGAGAGTCACAGAGAAGGAAATGTCAAAATTGTCCTCTTTTCACACAACATGCCTAAGAAAAATTCACCGCATCTTTTGGCCGAATACCATCACCAACCAAGATCTGCTCACTCGTAGCAAGCAAGAGGACATGCACACCATCATAGCTGGCAGACGCTGGAGCTGGGTTGGTCATGTCCTCAGAAGAGACCCCGATGCCATCACAAGAACAGCTATGCTTTGGACCCCTGAAGGAAAGCGAAAGAGAGGCAGACCAAAAACAACTTGGCGGAGGACTGTGGAGGCTGAGATGCAAAGAATGAACCAGAGTTGGGGCACTGTACGAAGGATGGCCACCGACCGTGCAAAGTGGAATCAATTTGTTGTTGCCCTACAAGACGCCACTAGGCGTGATGGCCACTGACTGCTTTGACGGTCGGCGGCTAAGGATCGAAGAAGAAGAATAGCAGTGGGAAATCATTATCTTTGGTGTTTACTGAGGATATTATGATTTTGTTGGTAAATGTGCACAACAGCATTGAAATCTCTCAGAAGTTTACAAGAGGAAAAGTGAACTCCGACAAGGATTTCTGAGAAAGCAAGGGTTAGACCTGAGATTAGGTATATAAGCCCATCTCAGACACAGTTCCTTACTTCCTGAAATACTTCAAGATCTGACACAGCTGAGAATATATCCAGAGCCCTGACTCTTATTGTTAGAAGCCTTAGCCCACAATATGAAAAGATAGCTGAGAAGAAGCCACAACTGACCGCTATAGTGTGCGATTTGTAGATCAAAGCTTCAAACAGCCGCAGACTTCTAAGTACCACTGTCCAAGGGTTCAACTAGTGGTGAAAAACGACATAATTTTGGAAATTGTGTACTGTGTAACAGTGGACCAACACTGTTCCTGGCATAAACATAGCGTCTTCAATGTTGTAAGATATTGATATACAAGGTGCTAAATTTTTACTATACATCATGAATTGATTTGTTTATAACTGCAGTTATTGAATTATTTAAATTTCCAGTTATAATATTTATTTGTTTGGTCACAGAAATATTAATAGTTTAAAACTGGTAGGGAACGAGCTGCACTCACACATTTATACACACCCCTGGAGCATAGGAGAGGTCTAGTGAGAAGGTGACTTACTACACATCTTTCTTTTACAGCTACCATCTAGAACTGTGCAGTTAACCATTTGACTTGACCTGTGCCATCCCTACCACTAGTTCACCAGTTCTCTTCTCCAGCTCTGGGAACTACTTTCTAATTCTCTATCCAACATCAACCTGACCACAAGGAGCACATCAAAGCTTTGGTGCTGGCTTCTTGCAAGAGGGTAAGCTGCAGTGATTGATCCCATGCTCCAGTAGGAACAGAAAGGGAAATAAATGAATATGAGCCAGTTATGTGATCTAGAGTGGTTAGAGTGCTGGTCTCTCATGGCAAAGATGCCAGGTTCAATTCCTGGTATCGACACACTCAAGTCTACCCAGCTGTAAATGGGTGCCTAACTGTGCTCTTGAGATATGGAAGGAAAAGGCAGCGAGGAAGGAAACTGATCACCCGACCTCGATACTGGACTTTGTATAGTTAAGTCTGTAACACTTCACTTTCCTACGCCAGTATCTGCTATGGGAATACCTAAGTAAAACATAAAAAACACTGGTAGAAAAATTCATTAAAAAGTTCACTTTGCTGTTGGGGATAAGGGTGTATTGTATTTTTTGGGGAGTTGGGGGAGGAAAGCGTTTAGTGAGTGCTGCCTCGTTAGATGAGATTCGTGATGTCAAAACTTTAAATGTGGCCCATACGACATACACAACAAAGTAATTATGAAGTATGACAGGAAAAACAACACAGAGGCACTGCTAGAAAAAAAAGGGCCTTCATAAATGGGTGCTGCACACAATGGAAGGGCTGAATGGTAGGACAAGATTGTTATTGTAGAACCGTTGACAAGAACCAGACAAGTGCCTGTGGAACAAGAGATGACAAGAACCAGACAAGTTCCTGTGGAACAAGAAATGACAAGAACCAGACAAGTTCCTGTGGAACAAGAGATGACAAGAACCAGACAAGTGCCTGTGGAACAAGAACCAGACAAGTGCCTGTGGAACAAGAACCAGACAAGTGCCTGTGGAACAAGAGATGACAAGAACCAGACAAGTGCCTGTGGAACAAGAGATGACAAGAACCAGACAAGTGCCTGTGGAACAGTTGAGAACATTCTAGCAATAAGTAAAACAAGGATGGGCAACAATCATTGGTGATACTTAGAGATTATCCTTACAAGATGCTGGCTGTCGGTTTGTCCTCTCATTTCTTTCTCCCAGACTGTATCCACCATTCTCATCATTTACTTTTTCAGTACTAACTTTTGCATTCAAGTCTCCAAGTATTCAAGTCTCCAAGTACAATAGTTGTCTCATGACATTTGCTCTTTGCCATAACCCTGTCTTCTTCATAGTAGAACGTGTCAATGACCTCTGTACTATCGACTGTTGATGTACATAGTAGAACGTGTCAATGACTTCTGTACTATCGACTGTTGGTGTACATAGTAGAACGTTTCAATGACCTCTGTACTATCGACTGTTGGTGTACATAGTAGAATGTGTAAATGACCTCTGTACTATCGACTGTTGGTGTACATAGTAGAACATGTAAATGACTTCTGTACTATCGACTGTTGGTGTACATAGTAGAACGTGTCAATGACTTCTGTACTATCCACTGTTGGTCTACATAGTAGAACGTGTAAATGACTTCTGTACTATCCACTGTTGGTGTACATAGTAGAATGTGTCAATGACTTCTGTACTATCCACTGTTGGTGTACATAGTAGAATGTGTCAATGACTTCTGTACTATCCACTGTTGGTGTACATAGTAGAATGTGTCAATGACTTCTGTACTATCCACTGTTGGTGTACATAGTAGAATGTGTCAATGACTTCTGTAACTATCCACTGTTGGTGTACATAGTAGAACGTGTAAATGACTTCTGTACTATCCACTGTTGGTGTACATAGTAGAATGTGTCAATGACTTCTGTACTATCCACTGTTGGTGTACATAGTAGAACGTGTCAATGACTTCTGTACTATCAACTGTTGGTGTACATAGTAGAACGTGTCAATGACTTCTGTACTATCCACTGTTGGTGTACATAGTAGAATGTGTCAATGACTTCTGTACTATCCACTGTTGGTGTACATAGTAGAACGTGTCAATGACTTCTGTACTATCCACTGTTGGTGTACATAGTAGAACGTGTCAATGACTTCTGTAACTATCCACTGTTGGTGTACATAGTAGAACGTGTCAATGACTTCTGTACTATCCACTGTTGGTGTACATACATCATCATCACCATTGGGCTCCCCAAGGAGCATAGGCTTCAATAAACTTACTCCAAGTCTTTCTGTCCCATGCCATCAGCTCAAGGTCTTTCCAAGTCTGTCTCCAGCTCTCTTCTCCGTGTGTACTTTGGTCTGTCTCTACCTGTCTTATCCTAGAGATTCCACAAAGACAGCTGTGTGTGTGTTTGTATAGAATTAATTATCTTGTGGTCTGTCCATCAATTTAACTAATATGACTCTATCTGATATTGCCCAAAACCCATTCACAGTTCTTGCTCTTTCTGCATCTTAAAATTATGCCTACTTATCTTTCATGGGCCCCCCCAATAGATTTTTTTGTAGTAGCAAGAATATATTTCACCTGCCCTGGTATATCACACGTCACATAATCCTAATCAATTTAATTTCCCATCCTGCATAAGTGCCCTAATATTCCAAGTTCTGATAGTTGTCACATAATTTTGGGTCGCTCTCTTGTTTACTACGGCCGTATTCTGACTTTTGTTGTACTGACTAATTACGTCCTTTTCAGTGGTCAGCACCCTTTTACTTTCTCTGCAATGTAGCAGATATTTTGCATTTTCAAACATTCTTACACTCCTCTCAGTGATAAGTCATCATGTCTGTTTGGTTACCCGTTCCTCCCTGCTGGGAAAGGAACGGATGAAATAATATTAACCGACAATCATGTTGGGTAATCTCAGGTATGGCCGACATCAGACTACAGATTAACACTAAAATCGCTGCAGCGACTTTGGTTAAGCATTGATAAGGTAACATGTAGCACTTTCCAAGATATTAACGAGACGGGTTTTGTTTGCTCAAGCCATGCCAGGCGATAAAATAGTTCACCCGGAGACGGATTTTGTGTGCACAAGCGACGGATAAATATATTACTTGTCTGTGCGACACATATTGGACAGACATGAATGACATCATCTTTTCCTATCCACCTGTTTCAGAGACATTGCTTTAGAGGAAAGTAAGATGTTACACCTGAAACACCTTGTCGAAAGAGTGTACGGACTTGTCACTTCTATGTAAGGGAGACGTGACTTTTTGCATCATGCACAGAATTTTCCATGTCGGAATAATTTTGAATTACCCCACCTAAATAGGCAGTTTTGAAATGATTGGCGGGGGTTCAAAATAGAGGAACCACCAAATTCCCGATTGGACCCTGCCTAAATCATAACAAACAGCTGAGGGGGAGGCAGGGGGCCATATAATCTGACACTTTAGCCAGATTAGAACACTGAGAATCGAGCCATGACGACAACCAGACTGCCAGAGTTAGAATCAGAATTCCATTTATCAGACCAGACTTGGTTGGGACATTTTGAATGACTTAAACAACCCAGGAAAACTTTATCACTTTAATAAGGAAAACCGGGATCTGAGGAAACTGAACACACAGTCAAAGTGGGAATTTATTATTAAAGTAACGACCACCAAAAATACGTGTAAAAGGCATCTGCTAGTGCCTTAACCTACTTCTCTGAGCAAACAGTCTGTGAGCCAAGATTGGCTTGGTGGTACCAGTTGAGGATACTATCTCTGGAACAAGAAGGGTACAAGTGGCCTGTAGTCGAAGCTATACACCATCATCAGACGGGGCTTAAAGACGAGGGACCAACTTCAGTGACACTTCTGGGAACGTGCTAAGCCCTACAACCTTGACCAGTGACGAGCGGGATCAGCGATCCAGTTTACCAAGAACCAAAACATCAGAAGTAGCAGAACCGTCACTGACAGCTAAGTAACACATAAAAGCTGCCAAGTGACCTCCTTAACAAACTACCATTACATCAAAATAAGAATACAAAAAGCAACAGGAGCTTTCATTGCATTGGGAAACATATGGAGAACAAGAGAAATCAAATCCAACATGAAATAAGAATCCTCAATTCAAATGTGAAGTCAGTCATATTGTATGGCTCTGAGACATGGAGAGCAACAAAAACAACAACCAAAAAGCTACAGACTTTTATAAATGGGTGCTTGCGTAGAATAGAAGGACTGAAATGGTATGGCAAAGTCACATATGTGGAATTGATGACAAGAACCAGACAAGTGCCAGTGGAACAAGAGTTGAGAAGAAGACGCTGGCGATGGATAGGACACACATTGATGAAACCTGTTGGTAGCATTACAAGGCAGTCCTTGTTCTGGAATCCACAGGGAAAGAGGCAGAGGTAGACCAAAAAACACATGGAGAAGAGAACTGGAAACAGGTGAAAATGATGAGGAAAACATTGAAAGAACTTAAGCGGATGGCACGGGACAGGAAGACTTGGCACGTGTTTGTTGAAGGCCTATGCTCCTTGGGGAGCTAAAGGACATTGATTGATTAATTCACTTAGTGATGAAAATTTTCGGATAAATAATTATTCATTTTTAAAAACAACCTGTTAAAACCTAAGTGATTATTAAATTTGTTATTTGTAAATATACACATTTAACGTCGATTTGATCATTTTGAATGTACTGCATGTTTGCCTCAGTCAATTTACTAAATACACTCTAAACAGAGCTATACCAGAATAAGAAGAGTTCCACTGAGTAAATCTGGGTGGGGGCTTGAACGAGCTTAAACTAATCATTGCATAAATCTTCATAAAAGGTGGCGGATCAGATATAAGTAAACAATTGCCCTGCCCAACGCAGCATTGTTCTTGACTTCTGAAATATCTTATGGAACTACCTTGAGATAGAAGTATCATTATCCTTCTATCTACAACTCTGCCAAGAGTAATCTTGTGCGAAGGTAGACACCTTTGAAGACCCATATTAGATACTCTTGAGTTTTTGCCTCTGTTGGACCACTACTGTAAGGCAGGGGAGGCAATTCCGTGACAATGGTCAAGATTTCTTTAAATCGCTAGTAAATACTATCGAGTCGAGGGGCTATGGTGACTTAAGTCCGACTCGAGCTCGAATCGGCAACACTGAAATAGGCAAGTACCTACTCGAGTCGAGTCATCACTAAAAATATATAAAAAAATGAGTCGAGTCGTTGAGTCCGACTTGAGTTGGAGTCGACAACTCTGTTGACGTCTGTTTATTCACCACTGACCTGTCGCTATTAGCTCCTTATGGAGCATGGAGCCACCACTGCAGCAGGTTCCCCCCAAACATTCTAATGATCTTGTAGCCATGGTTAGGCTACTGTAGCATTTTATTTTATATGTTGAGATTGTCAGCCCCGATGCACAACCTCTTGTCGCCTCGTACGACATGCCTGCGGGAGCAGAAGTCTTATTCTTTCTGTGTCTCATATCTCATCAGAGACTCCCGTCAACCACACAGGGCTTAACCTCTATACCTACAGGCAGGGGCGGCTCATGGACGGTGCTTGTTCTTCTTTGATCCTTAGCCGCCGACCGTCAAAGCAGTCAGTGGCCATCACGCCTAGTGGCGTCTTGTAGGGCAACAACAAATTGATTCCACTTTGCCCGGTCGGTGGCCATCCCCCGTACAGTGCCCCAGCTCTGGTTCATTCTTTGCATCTCAGCCTCCACAGTCCTCCGCCAGGTTGTTTCCGGTCGGCCTCTCTTTCGTTTTCCTTCAGGGGTCCAAAGCATAGCTGTTCTTGTGATGGCATCGCGGTCCCTTCCGAGGACAAGGCCAACCCAGCTCCAGCGTCCGCCAGCCACGATGGTGCGCATGTCCCCTTGCTCGCTCCGAGCAAGCAGATCTCGGTAGTAGTATGTCATGTACGCTACGGTTATATTTCAGGCGTTGGCGCGTGACTTTTATATAAGGAAATACTCCGATCGATTTCAGGCGTTGGCGCACGACTTTTTATATAGCGATATATTTTAGACGGGGTGACTTCCTCTGACGATCAGTTTGCGTCCTATCATAGTTCAAGTGTGTTGTTTATGTTTACAATATGTAGACGCTATTTATATTACAACATTTAGACATATATATATATATATATATATATATATATATATATATATATATATATATATATATATATATATATATATATATATTTACATATATTACAATATATATTACAAAACAGGGGTTACAATATGTAGTTATATGTTACAACATATATATATTTAGACATATATTACAATATTTAGTTATACATATATTTAGACATATATTACAACAGTTAGACAATATTTAGTTATACATATATTTACATATATTACAATATATATTACAAAATAGGGGTTACAATATGTAGACATATGTTACAACATATATATATTTATACATATATTACAATATTTAGTTATACATATAGTTAGACATATATTACAACAGTTAGACAATATTTAGTTATACATATATTTAGACATATTACAATATATATATATATTACAACCGGTAGACATATATTTAGACATATATTACAACAGTTAGACTATATATATATTACAACAGTTATACATAGGTAACAAAGAGTTTTAGTTAATAAATATATTTTATTTTTCAAATAACAATATCATATATTGGCATTGTACAATTGTCAAGAAGCAGTAACACATAGGATCACATAGTGACGTGTACAGTATTTTTAAAATAACATTATATGAGTATAAGTTGGAAGACGGGAGGTGTGTTTTCTTCTTCTTCTTCTTGCGATCACATCTTTGATGTTTACACCGTCAGACGAGTTCTCATGATGAATTCGACTGTTGTTTGAAGTTCCTCTTTAGCTCCATATAGCTTTGAGTTTAGTGTTGAGTCATTGGGCCAGTATATCTTTCTTAACTGGTCATACAGAGGACAATCCTGTAGAACATGCTCAGCAGTTTGTTCGTTTAATCCACATGTGCACAGTGGTGAAGCAGACAATCGTATCCTGTGCATGTGTCTATTCAGTTTGTTATGCCCTGTCCTGAGGCGAAAAATAGTTATCTGTCCCTGCCGATCGAGAGTGTGATAGTCGTCTTTGGGTTGGTTCTGTTCTCTTCTGATAGTCTGGATAGCTCTCTTTTTCTCAAAGTATGTGACTTCATTATCTTCTTGTTCACATTCTCCTCCCTTTTTTGCAAGTTTATCTGCCTTTTCATTTCCGGGTACACCACAATGAGATGGTACCCACTGAAGTATGGTTCTCTTTTTGGCAGCTACCTTGTTTAGTTCATTTCTCAGATGCGGGAGTTTACCACCCTTGAGAGCTTGCAGGACAGACAGTGCATCTGTGAGGATGACTACCTGGTGGCAGTCAGAGTTGGTGTTATAAATCATATTTGCAGCTTGCTCTAGAGCTTGAACCTCAGCTGTATAGTTGGAACAGAATTTACCAGTGGGAATGTGCCTAGTCTCATAGTGGTTGTCAGGATATGAGATAAAGATACCGGCACCTCCATTCCTAACAGCATTAGTTGCTGATCCATCTGTATAGGCATGTATCCATGATTGATCGGGATAGCTTTCTTGGATCATACTCAATGTAGCAGTTCGTTTTTGCAGATCATTATACTCGCATCCACTTGTGAGACCACTGACGTATTAATTTGGAGGGCATTGCTGGCCTGCTCTAATGGTACAGGGTATAGGGTGGGCTTCAGTGATGTTGTCTTCATGGATAGGTCTTCTTGATGCTGTCTTCTAAGTCTTTTTCCCCGATGCACAAAGCTGCTACGCTTTAGACGTCCCAATGCCAGATCATCTAGTCTTGCCTTCATTGGGTGCGTTGGCATACTGTTGTACTTTTCCATCTGGATCATGGTTTTTGTGTCTCTTCTATGGGACAATGTCTGTAATCCAGCAACCTTCTGCATCTCTGATATTGGTGTAGTTTTCATGGCTCCTGTAATGAGCCTGAGAGCTTGATTTTGCACCTTGTCCAAAGACTGCAAATGTGAGTTAGCAGCTGATGACCATGCTGCTGAGCTAAACTCTAAGTGTGGTCTTATTACTCCATTATAAATCTTCTTTAGATTTCGTTCATTTGCTCCCCAGTTGGTACCTGCTAATTTTCTGAGTATGCCTAGTCGTCTTCGGGCCTTTCCTTCTGCATTTTCAATATGCTTATTCCATGTAAGCCTTTGGTCAAATGTCACCCCAAGATAGGTGGGGTAGCTTTCTTCCTTGATCACGGTTGTCCCTAGGTGTATGTTAGCTGCTTTGTCCTTGGGGGCGAGGGAGAACAGTGTTGTGGAGGTTTTGTCTGTGTTTATTGTGATAAGCCATTTCTCTGCCCATGACACTAGCATGTCTGCTGCCCGCTGCATTCTATAATTTGCTGTGGTGACGTTTTCATCAGCGCACCAGAGTACTAGGTCATCTGCATATAAGGCAGCTTTCACTCCTGCGGGGAGATCTTTCACCAGGTCATTGATGTAAACAAGGAAGAGTGTTGGGGAAATTACTCCTCCTTGAGGTACCCCCTGATGTAGCAACACTTTTCTGCTCTGCAGACCGTCAAGAGTGACTCTAGTTCTCCTGTTATGCAAGTATGACTGGATCCATTTCATCATGTTGCCTTGGATTCCACTTCTCCTAAGTTTTGCAATAAGGCCATCTTTCCACACCTTGTCAAAGGCCTGCTTGAAGTCGACCCAGATCGTTAGGACCTTTTTCTTCTCCTGGAAGGCATCTTCTATTGCTTGAGACAAGTAAGTAACTTGGTCTTCTATACTGTAGCATTCTCTAAATCCAGCTTGTTCCGGCACCAGGATCTGCTCAGACTCTAAATACCATTTCAATCTGTGGTTGACTATTCGCTCCATAGTCTTCCCAACACAGCTTGTGAGACTGATTGGCCGGTAACTTGCAGCCTCGGTCTTACATTTCCCTTTCTTTAGTATGGGTATTGTGATGGCTTCTCTCCATACTTGGGGTACCGTTCCTTTCAACCAGCTGTGGTTGAATATCTCAAGCAGTTTTGTCTTTGCTGCTGAGCTCAGATTTACTAGCATTTCGTTGCTGATTTTGTCTGGGCCGGGTGACTTTTGAAACTTAAGCTTGGAAATAGCGTTCTGTAGTTCTCCTAGTGTGATGGGTTCCCTCATTGGGGCAGGAGTATCTGTCTGTCCCATGGTTGCCAGTATTTCTTTTCTTATCTCTCTCTGATGGTCTATGTTAATGGGTAAGTTGCTTTCTGAACTGTATCTTCTAGCAAACGGGTCTGCAGCTTGTTTTCCTCTGAAAAGTTTGCCACCTTCATCCAATGTGATAGTCTGCCTAGGTGAGGAACGCTCTTCATTTAGAGACTTGACTAATCTCCAAAGTTTCCTGCCGTCTTTCTCAAGGTTCAGCGATGCCGTTTTAGTTCTCCAGCTTTTCCGTTTTTCTTCTAGCTTTGTTCTCTGAAACTCTGCTACCGCCTTTTTCCATTTGTTGTGAGTTTCAAGTGAAGGCTGAGACTCTGCATCCTTTCTAGCCCTGTCCATAGCTTCCTGACGTTCTTGGAGTGTGCTGGACCAGTATGGTATGTAGTTACGCCGGCATCCTTTGGGAATGGTTTCTTTTGCAGCTTGTAGTATGCATCTGTTGAAGTCTTTAACCACTTCATTAATGTCTCTGTTCTGAACCTTGAGGGTAGACAGCAGCGTGTTTACCTGATGCCTGAATAAACCCCAGTTGGCTTTTTTGTAGTTCCATCTTGTAATGGCTTGGCCTGTACTGAGAGTTGCACTCTGGACAGTAAGAAAGTTTGGGCGATGGTCGCTTCCCCCTAGTTGGTCTCCTACTTCTCTACTAATAGATCCAGCTATATCTGGGGTGGCGAAGGCAAGATCTGGTGTTGAAGTTGTGTGCCATCCTCTGGAGTAGAAGGTAGGAGTATCTGTGGCATTATTGACTAGGATTAGGGAGTGATCATCTTGCCATGTTTCAACCTCTTCACCTCTGTGATCTAGATGGTTATAGCCCCAGCTCTGGGAGTGGCTATTAAAGTCTCCAACTGCTATAAAGTTGGTGGCTGGTACATGTATAGAGCTGAGACTCAGGGGTTTGTTGTTTGGACAGTAATAGTTCAGGAGTTCTATTTCCATCTTGTCTACCTTTATCTGCAACAGCTGATATTCTGCTCCATCCATGTAGGTTTTCCTTTCGTGTGCATGAATGTTATTCCTTACAAGAGTAAGTACTCCTCCTTTTCGTCTATCTTGTCTGTCGGAACTGAAGCATTGATATCCCCTTATTTTAAAGGTTTGATCTGCTTTCAAGTGAGTCTCTTGGATACAGCAAACACTGACTTGCTTCTCATACAAGATGTTTTCCAGCTCTGTCTTTTTGCTGTATCCAGCCTGCTTGCTGTTCACTCCCTCTGCATTCCAGTGCATCATGACAAGTTGCACTCTGGGTTTCTCTTTTTCTGTTTTGTTTCGGTCAGTAATTCTCCTCCGCCGTCTGCTGACTCCACAAGATGGTCTAAAGGGTCCTCCAGTAGCTGAGGGTGGGCTCTGTCGAGGCTCAGAGCCCGGCACTGCACCTGCCTGGTGGAGCTCCACAGGGCGAGCACCAGTACGAGATTTATTTGACGGTGTACTCATCCATTAAAAAAAAAAAAAAAAAGCGAGTTGCGTGATACTGTGGTTTCCGGTGCGCCTTCTGGCCCAGTATCTACGACTTTAGCACCTCTTCAACGGGAGAGTGGGCTCATCCCTAATCTGTTTATGTTCCCAGTAGTAGACTATTCGCAAGCAGCCTGGGGGTGTCACTGCTCTGCGCGGACCTTGTTTACCGAGGCGGCGTCCGAGCTCGTATGGTGAAAATATGGTTGCGTTATCTTCAAAATAGACCTGTCTTTCCCGTGGCTTTTCTGCCATCCTGCAACTTTGAGTTAGGGAGTTCTGAGCTCCAGTCTCTTTCCCAGGCATTTTATCCTGGCCTGGCAAGCATACAGAGGACCCCACTTCTGGTTCTAAGTTAGTAGTTGGGGATAGATGGGGTGGCACACTGTGCATTCCCCGTCATCCAGGGGGGCTCTCCAACTATGCAGAGCTTGCACAATGCTGTGCTCTGGTTCTGGGCTCTCCCAAGGAATCCTCACGTCCTGCACAGAGCCACTTCCAGATACCCACCACCTGCCATCTCTCCATTGTAGAAATCTCCTGCATGCAGCCATCCAGTCAAGAGCCAGTATTAAGTCTGGTGCCCAAGTGATCCCCCCAAGCTCAGTGTGCAATGCTGGGTTCTCATCATGCTGCAACACAGGGGGGATTGTGATGCTCAGCCATCTCTCTCAACTCTGCACCGATAAGTGACATCGGGGACTTAACTGTGCCTCAGTACTGGGAGGCCCCGTTTCCGGGTACACCACACACAGCCAATTGAGGCAACGGTCGTCGTGGGCGTGTCTTCAGTGGGGAAGTTGTGGAGTCTTCCTGTCCATGTTCTTGCACATCCTAACACTGCCCGCAAGACATCGGATGTTTGGAGAGTGGCCTTCTCTGGGTGTGTTTTCAAATAACATTATATGATCACAGATTGACAAGAGGTAGGGACGTTTTATTGGAAGACATAAAATGTAATATCACAGGATGTTCTAGGCTGCAGACCAGACCAATTATAGAGGGAGGGGAGTCGTCATTGTCATCGTAAAAATAGGACAGAGAGTGCGATGTTGGGTGCGTGCACGTGCGTGGGTATCTGTGTGCGTGTACAGAGTGGAAGAGAGATATTTTTTGGGTAGGGAGTTTATGTGTTGTATTGTATTGGGTTTGTGTTGTATTGTGTGCGTGCATATACCTGCCTGGGTATCTGTGTGGTATGGTTTTGGTTGGTGTACAGAGAGTTTAGATGTTGAGGGGGGATGTGGTGACATTGTCAGCATGCACCTGTCTCTTGATGTAGAAATAAGACAGGGCATTCCAAATAATGAGAATAAATGCAGGTAATGAAAACAGGGTTGAACTTGAAGAAACGCCAATACAAGATGTAGAATCATACACATATCTTGGCAATAATATAGACAAAGTTGGAGGGACAGACAGCGATATCAAAATAAGAATACAAAAAGCAAGAGGAGCTTTCATTGCATTGGGAAATATATGGAGATCAAGAGAAATAGGATCCAACACGAAAATAAGAATCTTCAACTCAAATGTGAAGTCAGTCCTATTGTATGGCTCGGAGACATGGAGAACAACAAAGACAACAACCAAAAAGCTACAGACTTTCATAAATGGGTGCTTGCGTAGAATAGAGGGATTAAAATGGTATGACAAGGTTACCAATGTGGAACTGATGACAAGAACTGGACAAGTGCCAGTGGAACAAGAGATGAGAAGAAGACGATGGCGATGGATAGGACACACACTGAGGAAACCTGTTGATAGCATTACAAGGCAGTCCTTGTTCTGGAACCCCCAGGGCAAGAGAGGCAGAGGAAGACCAAGAAGTACATGGAGAAGAGAGTTGGAAACAGAGGTGAAAATGATGAGGAGAACATGGAAAGAACTTGAGATGATGGCACGTGACAGGAGGACTTGGCATGTGTTTGTTGAAGGCCTATGCTCCTTTGGGAGTGGAGGGTTATGAAATGAAATGAATGAATTTCTGTGTTGTTCGTATGTATATACGTATATATGGCGGAGTTGCGTGTTCTGAACCCGACATTTTTCCCGCCCTGTGCTTGTTGGGTGTTGAGGACTTCTAAGAACGTGTTTTTGTCTATTTTGTTGTGGTGTTTGTTGAGGCCTTTTGTGGTGGTTTTGTCGTAGTCGCCAAAACAGTGGTACGTTTTGCTACAGAGGAAAATCATCCCACTGCCTTCGTACTCTAATTTAAAAAGGCTCGGTGTCCGTTTGTCAAATAATTTTTGCTCGCGACATTTTTGACAAACTAGGCGCGTCTTACCCTCACTAGCTATGAAAACGGATCTATGGTCGGGACACACTTCGGTGGGGAACCACTGGTCATAGGAGCTATAAAATTCCTGGCGCATAGCGGGCTTAACAACGTCCGCTAAGTTACTCGCGCTAAGGGCCAAGTAAAAACTGTCTGTATCTGTCTCACATAACTGAAAATCTGATCTATCTACAAATTTATCTAAACAGTCGTAATAAAATTCTAACATGCACAGTTTGGCGTATTGGTAAACAAAAAAAAAAAAAACCTATCTGCGCGGGCAGGTCCCAACTAATTTTCTTTTTAACTATTTCTACTTCAAAAATATCATCAGTCACTAAAGTCATTTTTCTAAAGCGGGGGCAGTTTATTAATTTAGAAGAACCCTCTCCCGTCGTGTACGAGACATCTACGTGCTTCGCCTTATTGGTCAAGGTCTTACCATACGCGGCGTTACCTAACAATTTCATGGTTTCGCTGGTTATCGCATAGATATCATCTCTATCACCCTGGCGGCGCGCGTCGGAAACAGTATCCCCAAACTGTTTGAAACACGTCGCGGACGTATATTCAATCACCTGGTATATGCAGGTGACTTCTAAACCTTTGGCCAGGTACCAACGAAGCAAAGGCGTCGCCAACAGAATCTTTTTACCCACATAACTGCCGATCAACGTCCTTCTGGGGGTAGTCAGGAGTTTATGTTTTTCGGCATATTCCCGCATGAAAGGCCCAATATCGTCTCTCGTGACGTCAACATTCGTGAAAATGGGCGTCATTTCCGAGAAATTTTCTTTCAAGTTGTCGGGGACATGAATGTCACACTCGACTAAACCAAACAAGGTTTCGTCTAGCACAGAGGCGAGAATCTGTTGCTCCGTTAGCGGGTACCGACATTTGGTATACGATGGTTTCAGGGTCGGGAAGGTGGCGCTCAGAAAGCGACCGATTGATCGATCGGTTTTCTTCACGTTTTGCCACTCACATTCCCACATTTCGACCAAGGTGACGTCACACTCGGTCTTCAAATATGCATTAATTTCCCGCGTCTTTTCGTACAACTCAGCCAACGGTTTTTTATTGACTGGGTTAACGTCACGACCGGTGGTTAGTGGGCAGTTAGGGTGCCCGTTGAACAGACAGCCATGGTGTGCCCGTATTCACATAGATAGTATTTTGGGGTAAAACTGATTTGGGGTTCTATTTACATTCTTCTATATAAATGAATAATCCGACGGAAAATTATTAAAGCAGGTCAGAATAGCTCGATAGGTGTATTTGTTATAGCGAGAATGCGTGTTACATTGACACACCAACTAAGAAGCAGGTATTGTGCCAATGTATTAATTGTGACCAGTTAATTAAGGAGCTATTCTCCGTTGAAGGAATTAAAGGAAGCATTCCGACGGTATTCTATCTTTCGAGTTACATAACCTATAATTATTGACAAGTTCGAGTTCACAGTATACATATATTTAAGTTGGCTGTATCAATATATTTAAGTTTGCTGTGTCAAGTTTGAGTTAACTGGATGATCTTCCAGAGATATTGTTTAACTTGATCAAAGGGTACGGGATCCAGGTTCGAATTCAGATTTTGAAAGTTGGAAGTAATCACATGTAATATAAAAGGCAGTACTATCCATTTTTCCTAGAATTCCCAAATAATGTGCAAGTCAAACTCAACAACTTCCATCAGCATTTGAAGCAAAGTCCGACATTTTATATGAAATGTTTATTTTGGTTTCTTTCAGATGTGTGGCGGTAAATTACAAGATGATCCCATTCTCAGTTCAGTAGCATTCGTTTCCACATACGAAATCATCTCATAAAATTCATATAGTGCATTTTGATGAGCTTATGTATATCTATTTCTCATGTCTACTATGCGTAACACCCGTGTGTTGCCGGGGCCCGAAAGGGGAGCAAAGAATAGTAACACTGCACCCTACCACGCATGTCGTAAAAAGCGACTAAGGAGGGTTGGGCATGGGGCTGTTTACCCCATCCCGTAAAAACTTCGCACAGTGGGCTGATCACCTGCTTGCCAACCAATCTGATTACGGAAACAACGATAGATTGTTTGGTCTGTTTTTGTTCCACAAAGACGCCACTAGGCGTGGTGGAAACAGCGATAGATTGATCAATTTGTTGTTGCCCTAAGACGCCACTAGGCGTACTGGCCACATACTGCTTTGCCGGTTGGTGGCTAAGGATGGGAGAGAGAGAGACTATGCGTAAGTCTTAATGCTAAGTCGAGACCTTTACCAACCTGAAGTATATGTTGTCATAGGGCTAGGGGTCAGGTTAGCCATTGTTCAACTATTTCTGGAGTCTATTCAGTTCTTGCCAATATATAGTGGCGGTCAGCAAATCTGCTAGGAACTTAAGCTTCATCTCTTTGCCAGGGATTCGGGCGTGCAAATCTTCTGCTAGGAAACTTAGGCTCTTGGACTATCTGGAATCTCTTGGCTTTGACTCTCTGCTAAGGGTTTTGGGCCGTCAATATATACAAACTGGTTCCTAAGACTGTTGGGGGGAAATTACTTTGATTAGTCAGTCAAACGGATATGTTTGAGATAATCTATCTCATTGGCGAAGCCATTAGTTAAGATGGATATTTCACTAGTTTTGTCTATGTCATATTTACGTCACAAGTTACTACACAAGTTTCTATGATAGCGAATGGTATAACCTTTTATTCGAGGGTATTTTTAATTCTGTTTAGAGGTTTCAGGTCTCGTATCATTTCCTGTAACTGTCTAGAAGTCTTTATTAAAACATGTCGATAAGAGGCTATGTGAAAAGGACGTCATCAATAACTTGCGTACTAAAATCATTTAAAGGATGATTACTAAACTACTAATGTGATCATTCCGGTTACATATACGTCCCCATGCTACAAAAATGTATCTCAAAGAGAGACATTTTCCTTGCTCTATCAGTCTAACAATCCAAAAACTTGCGAATCAAATAAAACAAAAGTATACATCTTTATAGTACATAAGAGGGAACATAGGGGATATCATGAAAACGCACGGTTAATATAAGATGAATGTATGCATACCGGTCAATCTATATGAAAACATCCAAACATCAAAATGTCCGCAACAATTGAAGTTTAACAAAACAAAATTACTAATCATCGAAACGTGTATGTGGGGAAATGGGGTACTCAACACAATGCGGGGAAAATCTTTAATGTGTGTCATCTGATGCTGGGAGGATCAAATGCAATGGAAGAATTGAAAAAATATAACACTGGTCAAAAAAAATCTTGAACTATAAACGGAAAATTTGAAAATGTCCAATCATATAAACTATTCAATCGTGTCATATGATAATAGCGATCAAACTCCGCTGTAAAGTCACGTATAGTCGTTAAGGTGTGAATACTAATGTTCAAGACACCATGGGTTTGATCTGTTTACATGTATTTTGTACCGCGGAATAAGCACTATTAAAACCGGCACGACTTATTCACAACGTGTCATATAATCTGTTGGTGACTCGAAAGTGTTTGTACTGAGAATCGAGCATTAAAAAAAAACTCGGTTGAAGTCCGGAATAGAAACGCTAGGACATCCCAATGAACGGGCGGTTTGCTCTCTGGCGTCTGGTGGAGTAAAGAGAAGACTTGAAGGTCGCTAATGGACATCCTCACTTGATATAAATCCAGATGAGGGATTTGTGGTAAGTCAATAGAGGTACTAAAACGTTTGGCTTCATCAATTCATAAATGTCAATTGTGATGTGCAATCGTGATTTTGATTATTCTTGACAACGAAGAGTCAGATACTTCCTTTGCAAACTCGTATATAGTTGAATCACGAAGTAATAAGGTTTCCGTAACAACGCAAAGGTTTGCGTAACGTCCAACGAGCAGGAAGTGTGGAAACATTTCCGCGAAATTCCAGTTACAGCTTGTTAGCTAATAACGACATCATTTGGGACAAAAGCATGCATTTATCCATGCGAGGTGAAACATTTGGTAAAATATTAACCGTAGGGGTAAGGAGTGAAGTATCTTCGTTAACCATGTCGACATCGTGTGAGAAGCGTTGGGAATTTGTACGACGTCTTTGCTTTGTAGGTTTGATATAAATGTGCTCTTGTGGCAATCTCGGTAATTTGGCTAGAGGGGTGGAGTCTGAAGAGGAAGACTCGTATTTCCGTTTATCAGGTGTCCTTCTTGATTCGCCCATACCGCACAAAGTAGAGTTAGATGCACTGGTTATTGAATCTGTGTCTGGGCGAAAAATATCTTGTATTTCTTCATTACACAATGGAGCCATTTGAGATGATTGGTAATCATGTCGATCGGTGGGTTCAGGATTGCGAAATGTTGCAACATCTGGAACGCGCTCTTTCTGTTGTATAGGACGTTGTCGTAATTCTCGCAAAAGTATATTCTCTTCACTGGAAGACGCATGACCTTTCTCTTGACGTTGAATAAGGCGTTGTCTTAGCTCCTGCAGAGGGATATTGTTCTCACTAGAAGATGAATCTCTGTTATCTCTAATATGTTTGACGAACGTATCCAAATTCTGTGAAGGGATATCGGAGTCATGGGAGGAGGAATCAGAGTTGGGTAATTCATCATCAGTGGAAGATGAGGGAGGTTGCGCTAGGGTAGACAATCTCGTGGGTCTATCAGCTTGTTTTTTCGTGACAGTGAGTGGTCTGTGGTCGTCAAGACGCATCTGGGATACATGAGCTTTCGTTGTGGTATCTCTTTCTTCATTCCACAGGATGTAATTGGTTGTCGATTTTCGTTCCAACACTTTAAAACCAGGAATCCAATGGTTATCAAATTTGTTCGTTCGCACATGTTTCCGAAAATAAACCAAGTCTCCAGGCTTAAACTCTTGGAGTTTTGCTGTTTTGTTGTTAATTCGTGCATTTTTTCCGAAGGCTTTTCTTACGTTCCGATGGGCTATTACATGAGCTCTATGCTTCTGTTGGAGAGTAATTTGGTTAGGACATTCGCCAAAATATTTTCTCTGTAGAGCCAAAAGATTATCCAGTGGAGAAGTTGGTTCTCTTCCGTAAAGCAGGTAGAACGGTGAAAATCCAGTAGTATCATTGATATTAATTCGAATTGCTTCTAAAGCTTGATTGATATATAGGTCCCAGTATTGACCCTGTCCGGCAATAAACTTGGCTATTATATCGTGCATGGTGGCATGCATTCGCTCATTTCTCCCATTAGATTGCGGATGGTAGTATGCAGTGGTAGTATGTTTGATATTTAACCTTTTGAGAGTTGAAGCAAAGGGCTCTCCTACGAATTGTTTCCCGTTATCAGTGATTACACGCTTGGAACATCCATGTCGTGGTAAAAATTGTTGTAGAAAAACATCAGTGATGAGCGTTGAGGTGGCATTTTCTAAGGGGAAACATTCTGGCCATACCGTGTATTGGTCTACGATGTGTAAAATGTATCTGTGTCCTCCTAAAGTTGTGGGGTAAGGTCCAGATAAATCCAAGCTAATAACTTCCATTGGGTAGTGCGGATAAGACATTTCTTGGATAGGGGCTCGAATAGTTCTCATATTTCTTAGCTTGCAAACCCTACATGTCCCAACATACTCTATGATATCTTTAATCATCGTGGGCCAGTAATAACGTTTTAGGATCACATCTAGAGTCTTGTCTCTTCCAAAATGCCCGTTTTCGTCATGAAACTGTTGTAATACTTTTGGAACTAGCGATTTGGGTATACATTTTTGTAGAGTATCATTGCCTCTAGAGCCAATATGATACAAGATATTATCTTCCGAAAGGATGATGTAGTCTTTCTTCTCTTTTGGATTTGTACGAACCTGTGTAATGATCTTAACTAATGTTTCATCTTTCAATTGTTCTTTCTTAAAGTCGATAATCTGTTCAAAAGTTTCTGTTCCTTGGTTGTCTGATGGTAAGTCAAATGTGGTTCCATGTTGTAGTTCAGGTTCATGGGTTGTCACCTCTTCATCGTTTTGTCTTGAGTTTTGAGAGTCTATGGCATGAATTTCCTTTGTGTTATCGTCGATGTCCGATGTAGATTCAAGGAGTGGGAAGTCTGGTTCATTTGTGTCGGAATATGGAATGCGGGACAAAAGATCAGCGCACGTATTCAATTTTCCAGGAATATACTCAATGGTTGTGTTGTAACTTTGGAGATTTATCGCCCAGGTCTGGAGTTTCTTGGGTTGCTCTGCAGTCTTAGTCAGCCAGCTTACAAGTGGTTGGTGATCTGTTCTGATGATAACCTGGGTTCCACGGATATAAAAATCGAATTTCTGGAGGGCGTAATGGATTGCATAGGCTTCCTTCTCTGTTGTAGTCCATCTCCTCTGTGTTCGGCTTAATGTGTGGGAAAGGAAGGCTATCGGTTTTTCGTTTGGAACATTTTTTATCACTTGCGGTTCGTCTGGTGATCTGTCTTGTACAAGGCACGCGCCTACTGCTGTGTTTGATGCGTCCGTGTATATAATCATGGGCTTGTTCAAGTCTGGATGGGCTAGAAAAAGTACGGTGGTTAAGGCTGTCTTCAGGTACTCAAATGCTTTATGGCAATCTTCAGTCCAGCGGAATTAGGCATACTTTCTGGTTAGGTTCAGTAATGGTTCAGCTACTTTAGAAAAATTGATAATGTGCTTTCGATAATACGCACAACACCCAAAGAATCCTCTTAATTGACGTACTGTGGTAGGTGGAGGGATCTTTTGGATAGCTTCAATCTTTTCACTGTCCGGTCTGATTCCGTTGGAGTTGACAATAAAGCCCAAATATTTTATTTCCTTCTGTAGGAAACGGCATTTGCTGAGTTTCAACTTTACTTTGTGCAATTTCATTCTGTCGAAAACAGTCTTGACATGTTTCATGTGTTCTTCCATTGTTCCCTTTGTGTGGATCAAGACATCATCTATATATGCTGATGCAAATGAGTTCAGTCCTTGCAACACTTCATCCATTAAACTTACGTAAGTAGCCGGGCTGTTTTTCAGTCCAAAGGGTAATACATTCCAACTATATGAGCCCATATGGGTACAGAAAGTAGATTTCTTCTTTGCATCTTCAGACAATGGTATTGTCCAGAATCCGGAGCGTGCATCTAGTGAGGTATACCAGTCTGAGTTACCCAAGGTGGCCAAAATATCATCAATTCTAGGTAGAGGGTAGGATATCGTTTTGGTGATTTTATTTAACGCTCTGTAGTCACAGCAAAAGCGAGAGCTACCGTCTTTCTTTGTTACTATCACAATTGGTGAAGACCATGAGGATTTGGATCGTTCAATTATCCCAGCTGCTAGCATGTCGCTAATGGCTTTCTCCACTATCCCTCGATTCTTTAGTGGGGTGTGGTACGGTTTGAGGGTTATGGGTTCTTCAGTTGTAGTTTCTATTTCCATGGTAACGGTTGTAGTCCTTTCTAACTCTATGTCAGATATCGCAAATACATCTTGATGTTTCATTATGAATTTTTCAAGTCTGGGTTTTAGTTCATCTGTTGTCTGTAATGTTGCTAGCAATTCTTTCGTTCTATGTGAATGAAAATTTTTCGTTATTTTCCTTTCTGGTGGACAAAAGCGGTATTCTCTTTTCTGTGTCTGTTTGTCGGTGTACCTACTCTTCGAGTCTTTTGGCAATTTATCATAGAACTGGCGATTCTTTGAATATGTCCGGTTTCTTGGGTATGCATAAGAGGTAACTGTTCCCACAATATTCTCTCTGTTCCATGAAGTATGGTATTAATTTTTTCTTTCAAACCTTCCTTGTATGATTTCTCTATCCAAATCGTCAGCGAATAATAAGTCAGGTTTTACATATTTCTTTCTGTTATTTATGCTCCTTCGGTCCAGAGACATTTTTTCTTTCGACTCTCTTGTATTTGGAATGTTTCTTCTTGTTGACTCTATAGGATCTAGAGTTTTGTAAGGATGGGGATGGGATGAAGATTTTAATTTGTTTATCTGGGATTTTGGATAGACGCTCTTGGCCTTGAATAGTTTGTTCAATACATCTTTTTTTCCGTCTGGATCTTTGCTATTACTGTACCTCTGGGAATAGTGGTGGTTGTACCTGACGTATTTAGTACCATTATTGGAAAATCTCTTCGTATATTTATTTCCACGATGCCATCTTGTACTTCTATGTGTGGATCTCCTTTATTTCATTCATTTTCAATTTGCGATATGTATACAGTCTGTCCTATGTCAAAGTATGGAGATCTTTTTATTTTAGCCTTGGTCAGAGTTACTGAATTTGGTTTCAGAGTAATCGGTGCCGTAGTTCGAACTAAGTTCGAACTAGGGTTGCGAAATGAATATCGTCCTGAAATGGTACATATGTATTGTTCACTTTTAGTTGTTTTAAATCAAAGTATATCCTCATATTATTTTTGATGAGGAAGTCTCTTTCTATTATGAAGTTTCTTGATAATCCTCTCGTTATAATGAAGTTATGGCGTAGAATTTCTCTTCCCATTTTAAATGTCAAATAAGCCGTTCCCACTGCTTTTAGTGCTTGACCTGTTACTGATTTCATTTGTACAGTTCTTCTGGAAAAATTTGCCATGTGTTGAATTTGATAATACAGCTTCTCCCGGATAAGACTTACAGTTGCCCCTGTGTCTATTAACGCTCTAAATTGTTGTTTTCCTATTTCTATTATACATGAACTGGGGTCTGGACAAATGTTGAGATTTGCTTGTTCGTTTCTGTCTTTCATTTTCTCATTTAGAGATCTCTTTTTTCGGCCGTCACATCCGATCTCTGCTAATGGGGGGCCGTCCCGTTTCCCGACCTTCTTGTTGCTTGGGAAAAATTGTTTCTATTTTGTTGGGGTCTTCTTGGGTGGTTTTCTGGATAGTGGACTTGGCGTTGATATTCACCGTTATAATTGTTTTGGGATAGATAGTTGTTTCTCGAACTCATAGATTGGTACTGGGGTTTTCTACATGTCATTGAACCATGACCCACGGATCCACAGTTGTAGCAGGTTGGTGGTTGCATCAAGGGTTCTATATGGTGTACCTTATGCTCTCTTTCATTTGGTTGTGGTAAGGAATGTCTTAGTTCTCTGTGTGTGTTATTTGATATTCTGTAATATTCTTGATTTTGATTCCAACGAGGTCTAGCATGGTCTACTTCCATAGGTTGATGAGGCGATGGTTCATATTGTTGATGCTGAAATAGTGGTTCATTTTGCGTACGTTGGTAGAATGGTTCAGGTTGAGGATGCTGGCATTCATGGTTTAGCAATGGCAATCTTGCAATCCTCTGCTGAAATCTTTTTTTGACATTTTCCTCATTAACTGCTATCTGGATGGCCAGTGTAATTGGCTGAGGATCTTTTCTTAACATGTGCATCTTCAGTGAATCTGAATAGAGGCCATCGACAAAAATTCCCACTAAGTGTTTCTCGAGCTCGGTTGTTGGTATGCTACTTCCCACGAAAGCATCTTCAGCTAAGTTTAAGAGTCGGTCGCTATACATCTGCACCGATTCCATTTTCTCTTGCTTTTTCATTCTCAAAAGAGTCCAAGCGTGCTCGGCGTCCGTTATGTTAGAATATCGTGACACTAGCACTCTTTTCAATTCATCAAAGGTTTCATTTGGGTAGGCCTTCGCTCTTCTTCTCACAAAATCGGTTATCAATCCTTCCGATGATAAAAACACTATTTTCTTTTTTTCCAAATCTGTTGTGGCGTCAAAAAGGTAAGCAAACTTATCCATATCCACCATCCATTGTCGAAATTGTCAAGTGCTTGCTGTGTGTACACATTGACAAATATGTATTACCTACACATGGAGCGACAAACATGGCTGGTTTTTCACAGCTAATTGTCAATTCACTAAACTCCAACACGTAGATACGATATCCGACGACTTTATGTCACAAACTTGAGTATAACACAATAACACAGGCAGACTGCCGCTTTGGCCATAAATCATCACAGAAGAAAAGCACAACGTATGATGTGCATAATTAGAACAGCATCTCATGGAACGAATTTCACAATATCTTAATATATTTCCTATTTTTCTTCAACCATTTCGCCTTCACTCTCCACGTAATCTCTCCTCGCTCTAATCTCTGTCTCGAATCACCTTTTTTACCCATGACCCTTTTCACACCTGACCAGTCTTCACCACCACTTCGTTCACAACAACTCAGCCATGCCCGTGAACTCGACATTAGCGCTTACTACTACTAATAGGAGCCGCGCTAGCGTAGTGGTTACAACACCGCTCTGGCGACCGGGTGATTCAGGATCAAACCCGGGCGACGGCATTTGAGGATTTTTCGTCGACCGGGAATTGGACTGGATTAACTCGAGACCTGGCGAGGACATTTGAAGGAGTGTCGTCGACCAGGGATTGGCGGCTCCTGAGCCGACCCAGCTGCAATGGGTACCTCCGAAATCGGAGAGTATTTGCCTGAATGGCGAGGGACACCTGTCTCTGTACAAGTAAAAAGGGATACTCACGTAAAAATCAATGTCAGGTTAGACATAGTAATAACCTGAGATTTCGCCTCGAGTATTAGCGGGCGTACGAAAAAAAAAAAAAAAAAAAAAAAAAAAAACTACTACTAATGCATTCATGCCCGCAGTCAAACTTAACATTCACTCACTTCAACTCGCAACTTACATAAACATATTTAGTTCCCACCGGAGCATGAGTACTGACATTCATTCTATAAACCGTTCGTGACACATGGGGTCACCACTAAATGAAGTTATGAAGTTTTTAATGGTTCTAAATTTAGCATGTTGATCTTCATGTTGTAACGTGTCAGTCATGTTTTGTAACACCATCAAATTTATATCTCCTTGCTCTGGCGGAAGCGGAACTTGTTGTGGAGTCATTTGTGCTTGTTGCATTAGCATAGCCTGTTGATTTTGTTGTCTCAGTATTTCATCTGCATAATTCTCCATGTTCTTATTTAGTTGAGCCATAATGATTGTTGTTGTTATTTCCTTTCTTGCCTTTTCTTCCAATCAAAATCCTGGTCCTAAGGCACCATAATAAACTATCCCTATGTGCCCGTATTCACATAGATAGTATTTTGGGGTAAAACTGATTTATGGTTCTATTTAATTTATTTTAACATTCTTCTATATAAATGAATAATCCGTCGGAAAATTATTAAAGCAGGTCAGAATAGCTCGATATAGCGAGAATGCGTGTTACATTGACACACCAACTAAGAAGCAGGTATTGTGCCAATGTATTAATTGTGACCAGTTAATTAAGGAGCTATTCTCCGTTGAAGGAATTAAAGGACAGCAAAGGAAGCATTCCGACGGTATTCTATCTTTCGAGTTACATAACCTATAATTATTGACAAGTTCGAGTTCACAGTATACATATGTTTAAGTTGGCTGTATCAATATATTTAAGTTTGCTGTGTCAAGTTTGAGTTAACTGGATGATCTTCCAGAGATATTGTTTAACTTGATCAAAGGGTACGGGATCCAGGTTAGAATTCAGATTTTGAAAGTTGGAAGTAATCACATGTAATATAAAAGGCAGTACTATCCATTTTTCCTAGAATTCCCAAATAACGTGCAAGTCAAACTCAACAACTTCCATCAGCATTTGAAGCAAAGTGCGACATTTTATATGAAATGTTTATTTTGGTTTCTTTCAGATGTATGGCGGTAAATTGCAAGATGATACTATTCTCAGTTCAATAGCATTCGTTTCCACATACGAAATCATGTCATAAAATTCATATAGTGCATTTTGATGAGCTTATGTATATCTATTTCTCCTGTCTACTATGTCGGCGTCTGTGGCCTAATGGATATGAACGCAGTTTCATAATCCAGATATACCAGGTTCGAAAGCTGCTGCAGGCGGTTTGGTAGCAGATCGCTTTGTGTGGATTTTTAACAATGGTATAAGCGCCGTACCGTTCAGAAAGCAATGGCAAACTACTGAATGAAAAAATTGCCTAGAAAAATCACAAACAGCCAATAAAAGCTGGGGTTGATTGCCACGTCCTGTAAAGGATAAGCAACTAACTAACTATGCGTAAGTCTTAATGCTAAGTCGAGACCTTTATCAACCTGAAGTATATGTTGTCATAGGACTAGGGGTCAGGTTAGCCATTGTTCAACTATTTCTGGAGTCTATTCAGTTCTTGCCAATATATAGTGGCGGTCAGCAAATCTGCTAGGAACTTAAGCTTCATCTCTTTGCCAGGGATTCGGGCGTGCAAATCTTCTGCTAGGAAACTTAGGCTCTTGGACTCTTGGACTATCTGGAATCTCTTGGCTTTGACTCTCTGCTAAGGGTTTTGGGCCGTCAATATATACAAACTGGTTCCTAAGACTGTTGGGGGGAAGTTACTTTGATTAGTCAGTCAAACGGATATGTTTGAGATAATCTATCTTATTGGCGAAGCCATTAGTTAAGATGGATATTTCACTATATTTTTAATTCTGTTTAGAGGTTTCAGGTCTCGTATCATTTCCTGTAACTGTCTAGAAGTCTTTATTAAAACATGTCGATAAGAGGCTATGTGAAAAGGACGTCATCAATAATTTGCGCACTAAAATCATTTTAAAGGATGATTACTAAACTACTAAAGTGATCATTCCGGTTACAATGGAACTGGTAGACGGTGCGAGGGTCTTTGTCCCAGCCATCTACCCTAATGTGTCTATAACCCAACGACATTTCACGGCCGTTAAACTGGGTTTTTAAACCACATTATTTTGGTGCGACACCCACGTCAACCAGTCGCGGCACTGCACGGTGTATTTATTGACCTTGTGGTACCTGAAACCATCTTCCCTGTTTCGTCTAACGGGAAAGTCAGTGGGCATTTTTTGCATTAGCGCCCACAAAATAAAGAGCGTTGGCATCAAAACCTTTAATGCATTGAACCATTTTGCCCCTCTAATGCACGTTTTGCCTTGCTCGTGGAACCTGTGAAAGATAATTGAGGGTCCCCAACTATATTTTGTCGCAACGTGTTATGTAAAGCCTGCTCCCGCTTCGAGCATAAAGAGAAAGAGACGTTTGACGGGAGAGTTTTGAAAAGATATTTTAACGTTACACCGGGCACCGAAATCGCATCTTTAAACGTGTCTACCCCTAGACCCGCATAAAAACTAACCTGTTGTTCTAACGCAATTAAGAAGGGGACCACGTCTTTGTTATTGTACCACGTCAGAAAATCGCGCAGAGTGGTCATGCGGTTATCGACCCAAACTCTCTTACATTCGGCATACTCGTCACTGGAGATGTTAGTACTTTTTAGGGCGGAAAAAAAAGCCGAGTGGGGTGGTAGCGCCGTTTCGTTTAACTTTTCTAAATCGGTTATGTACTCGTAACAGAAAAATCCTTTGGTTTCTTTCATTTTATAAGCGGTCAGATACTTGCTATAACTAAAACCGGAGCTAGGTAATTGATTATATCTAAAAATTTTAACTGCGGGGTGGCGATACACATAAAATTATTGTTTCTTTTTACTAAATATTTAAAATCTTGGTCAAGGAAATATTTGATGAGATAGGGTTTTATAACGTTGACGTCGTACTTTCCAGAGTTGAATCCTAACACGGGCAGTTCGCGCAAATACTCATCGAGTTTCTCGATGAGCCCTTCCAAATCACCGAGTTGAATGTATACCTCATCAAAACGTTCACGCAAAATGCTGTAAGACGCCTCGGCAATTAGGGTCAGATGATCGAGCATTCTATTGACCAAGTCTTGTGGGTCCCCCATTGTGATAAAACAAACGGGTTCCTCAAACCCGGGGACATTGGAGGCCACCGAGCAAGACAAGGGTACGTGTTTAGACAAAAAAGTAGTTGCGCTACCACTGGGCCCTACAGAGGTATCGCAATAACACTCGTAGTCAAAGGTGGCCCGATAGGGAAAGAGGAATTTTGTATCTACATCTATTTCCTGCGCCAAGATAGATTCCCAAACGGTATCTGGTGGGGTATACACCCCACCTTTAAATATCTCTATCCACTTATCCCCGGCCCAGGTTTGCTCATGGCGCTCCATAAACCTAAAAAACTTCCATAACTTGCCGCATTTCGGGCATGGAAAGGAGTTTGCCGCCCTATCAATATCAGCTATTTACATTAAATGATTTTTATACATTAAAAGATGCAACGTTTCCTGAAAACTATCGCTACCTCTAAGTTTGGGGGTCAGGGTTTGTGCGTCGTCAAACAAAAAATATCTACATTTATTTTAAAGCAGGTTTCTAACGCCGGAATGTCAGTTAAATTAACCCCGTGAAAATCGATGAGGGACTCTAGTCTCTGCTGTGTTTGCCACTGTTTTACGAGCCGGCGCGTGGATTTTCTAACATTAGTAGCGGGTGCACCCCTAAAAACCGCCAGACATCTAAAGAAGCAAAAGTTATCACTGTAAGGTTGTGATCGTGAGTCGTGTTGTAATGTATTGATGTGTTTATTATCAGTGATGTAATTTGGTATGTTTTGTAAAAAAACAGCCGATTGGGTGGTCTTGTATATGGTAGAGATAAAAGGAAGTAGCCGGGATCGCTTCAACATAATACTTGGTGTTGGGTCTGTTTACTTGTGCGTGTGTAAGAATGTCGCTGTCTTGTAAGTGAGCTACAAAAGACTTGAAATATGTAATGTTATTTACTAGATGAGGATTGTCTAAGACACAGGCGTTGTTGTGTAAGGCGTGGTAGTAACGCAGTTCGTTGTTTTCTCTGTTTTTCAAAATTGAATGATGACTATAATTAATTTTAAAGCTTTTGTTTGTTGTGTAAAGACGGGGGTCAAAAGTGTTGTCCAGTCTATTCTTTGGGTTTTTTCTGGACTATGGAAGAAAGTAAAAGTAGACAAATATTTGTTGAGTTTGTTATGTGTTTTTATGGCACTCCAATTATCAGTATATATCTGTTTAACGTCAGCCGGTACGTCATGTAAACTGTCTTGTTCAGAGGACAAGCGAGGTTTTTTGTTAGAGATTTGATGACTGAACATTGGGCTTTTGAGTGGGTTAATCTGGCCTGCAGCTTTTGTAGAGGGGTGAGCCAGGGTGGGTTCGGTTGTCTGTGGGTAAGGGGGAGCCAGGGTGGAGGGAATTGTTTTGAAGGATGCTCCTGATGATAGTGTCTGCTGATGAGTCATGATGAGGCCGGGTGTCTGTTGGTAGTGGTGCGCCGATGGTGAAGGTATTCTCGAAGTTGCTGCAACAGATGATTATGATGATTCTGGTGAGGTAGAAATCTGCATAGGGACAGAGACTAGTGTTGGTGATGTTGTGGCACCTGATGCTGCTGGATTCTGTGTTGATGCTGGAATCTGCATAGGGGCAGTGGAGTGTTGTTGTCTTAGGTGGACCCACATGTTATCAACACGGGTAAAGTCGTTGCCACAGAGCGCACAACTAAATAGAGTCAGTGAGTGAGCTGTCTTGTTGTGACGTAATAGGTCGGCACGTCTGGTGAACCCCTGTCCACAGCGGGTACATATTATCTTGGTTTGCCCCACTGATGTAGTGTCTGTCTGTTCCGTGTTTGAGACGAGCCCATGCTCGAGCTCTGTGTGGCGTTGAAGGTTAGCCGCTCGGGTGAAGTTTTTACCACAGAGAGGGCAAGCGTATCTCTGCTTCCCATGCACTGTACCCATATGACGAGTGAGATCGCGGTCACGCGTAAAAGAACGATTGCAGTCCGAGCATGCATAGCAGCGGCTTTGAGGGGCAAACATCTGTTGAGTAGAAAAGGAAAAAAAATTTAGACAACGTTAAAATTAAACATGTAACAAACTGATAGAGAGAGAGAGAGAGAGAGAGAGAGAGAGAATAAATAAAAAACCAGACTTATAGATAGCTAGACACATACCTATGTAGGTATATACGCGCGCGCGCACACACACACACAAGTGTACATCTCTGTCTATGTGAAATAATTTTTGATCTTTAACATATCAGAAATGTTCCACCTTTGTCTGATTCCAGACCATTTTTTATATGTTAGTTATTGTAATATAGTGTTTTATTAACGTTTGCGTTTATGAAGGGGTCTTTGTGTTTTACTACAGTATGGTTTGACAATTGTTGTGATATTAAAATAATATAAATGACCCGCCCCACGATATAGTGACGTGGAAGCAAAGACAAAGATATTGATTTAGACCCCCACTCTCTTTTGTTATAATAATAAAAAATCCCATATCGATTGGTAATTATTCCCAGTCGCGAAGTTTTCAAATGTCATTTGGTTCACGTGCAGCTGTGTCCACGCGTTCGCTGAACAAAGTAACCATAACCAATTATGAATTTTTCATCGGAAGAAAAACAGGACCCATGTGAATTTTTAAGCGCTCGAGATTGATTTTTTCTTTGTCTCGACAAACAGCGCCAGGTAGCAATTATGTTGCTTTGTTTTGATAGCAGGTGGACACTGCGCTCTATATATCGAATCAAAAAATGAGTCATCAACAGTCTGCCGCTTTGTGTCAAACAACGAAAATATAAGTTTTTATTAACGTGTTTGCTAGTTTGTTTAATTTAGTATTTAATATTTCAATTTTTGTACGATCGATCATGCAACTTTCAAACGTGATGTTACTTTGAATAGCTGCGTTGTTTAACCTTCCAACAGGGGCATGATATAGCCTTTATATGTGTATTTTTTGATGGACCAGGGTCAGTTGTTCTTTATGAGAGGGTGGAGGTTAGTATTTTTTTCTCAGAAGGAAAGAATAATCGTCAAATTCGTATGAATATATTCAGACTCGCAGTCTCACTGTCGGCAGGTATTACGACCTCTGTATCCTTAAACGGACATTGCGTAAAACAGCAGTCTTTTGATTGGTTTATGCAACTCATGTTCTGTCCCTATATTAAAATGTACGGACTCAATGAAATGACTTATCAAATCAATCGTATTCCAAAGTTCAAGTATTGTTTGGAATCTTCCACCCCAGCATTCGCTTAATCTTCCATCAAAGGCACGATGCACTAAAACTAACATATCAAGGAAGAAAACAATGGCCAGAATTTTATAATTGTTTTATTCATAACACATGGAACATTGTTCAGAGCAAACCACCACGCAACAGTCCTTTAATGTAATATATGTTGTTCGTATTTATTTTTTAAAGTAATGTGTTAAATTTTTATATTATGTTTCTATGTGGTATCAGCTTCTGAGTACAGAAACGACCCGTGCACTTGCTTTTTAGTGGTTTGGAACCAAATCAATTTATCGATCCTACCCACCCGTCTTTGCGCCACACCCATCCAATTATTTTTTCCCTGGGTAAAAAAATTAAATTTTGGCGCGTACGATTTTGTAATTATATTTTTGTCAGAAATTATGATTGCACTCTGATGATGCAATATCGAGGATGAGTCATACTGTTTGTAGACAAAGGAAATAACCAAGGCGTGGTTTTTAATTTTACACTTGCTTAACAATATGCTAAAGAACAAAAACGAACATATCGTTCATTCTCCAAGCCTTTTAACACTGCCTAGTGCATATACAAATATATATATATTTTTTAAATACATAAATGTTATATATTTTAACTTCCTAGTGAAAAACAAACGAATACCCACACATATACATATACCGAGTTTATATATTTAGAAATAAAAACTTTGCGTAGGGTTTTCTTTAACTTCCTACCGAAAAACAAAACGAATACAGAAACAAACACACAGCCATAAAAAAATATATATTTTTCTACAGAGTCTTAATACGCTTTAACGAAAGCAGACACAGACATATAAAACTTTATATATTTTTTGGGTTTAGAGAAATGACAGAGATATAAGATTGCTTAGGATATTTATTTTTTTAACTTTTAACACAAAACACGAAGACCGAAAAAATAAACGAATACAAACACGAATAGAGATATAAAACTCTGTAGGAAGTTACGCCTTAAATGACTGCTAGTGTTAGTGTGTCTTTTTTAAAACAAATTACATTCTATAATATTCTTATTTTTCCTAGCGAAAATGAAAATATAAAAAACAAAAACGAAAAATAAAATAAACAAATACAAATAGAAACACCCTAACATAAATATATATAAAAAAGAATAACATACGTTTTGGTGGTAAGATTTCAACGGTTGATTTTTCAAAAGGCTGGTCAGGTGGTCTTTGTTCTTCGAGGGTTGTTGCTTGAATGACGATTGTAGAGGAAGCTTTCTGATTATATCAAGACAAAGGCTTGTCAAAAAAAATAGTGTGCGCGCACGTATTTCTTGACGGTGCCAGAACGTTTGTTGGGTAGAGGAGGTTTTCAGCATATATCAGACAAAGGCTTGTCAAAAAATAGTGCGCACGAGTGATTGCGCGGTGGTTTATCACGATCGATAATGGCTTGACGTTGTCAGAACGTTTGAAAAGCGGAATCGATTATTTTCAGCATTTTCATTACAAAAAACGAAGTTTCTTTAATTGGGTCAGGTGTTCATGGGGCCAGAAAAAAGTTAATAGCGTTTTACGATCGAACATTCACCGACACTAGATTGTCAAACTAGATATTTTGTCCGTGACAGTGTTTGTTTGTCTGTTAGTGTGATAGTATATATATATATGCAGAACTTAACATGGTAACGCTTGTAAAACAATGATAGTGTATATTAAACGCTATCTTTAAAAACCAAATGGATACTACACACATTATTATGGTCTGTTGACTAAAAAATGAATAAGAATTACAAAAACTTCACGTGCTTGTGACTGAGTGAGTAACGAAGAGAGTGGTTCTCGTGATGTTGAAACACCGGATGTGAATGCGGCGAGTAATGCTTTTTAACACGGCGCAGGCAGTCTCACGTTGTTGCTTTTTAACACGTTGCAGTGGAGTCTCGCATTGAATACAATAAAATAACTGCGTGTGAGTGTAATTTATCATTACTAGAAATGGATCCAAGATGGTCTCATCCGTTCACAGCACTCATAGCAGGACCCACGGGTAGTGGCAAAACTGTCTTTGTACAAAGGTTTTTACAACATATCCGAGATATGATGGTCCCTATCCCTGACGAAATTATATGGTGTTATGGAGAGTGGCAGTCCATGTATAATTCGATGACGGGTATTCAGTTTATTGAAGGACTACCGGATATGGACCAGTGGACAGGTGATAAAAAACGCCTGCTCGTTATAGATGATCTGATGAGTGAGACGGATGATAGAATAACTAAACTATTCACGAAAGGTAGCCATCATCGGGATATTCGCGTAATGTATATCGTGCAAAATTTATTTGGCAAGAACAAAGAACACAGAACCATTAGTTTGAATTCTTATTATATAGTGCTTTTCAAAAATCCATGCGATGGCTCGCAGATTATTAATCTAGCCAAGCAGATGTATCCAGGTCGGACTGCCTATGTCCAAGAAAGTTTTAAAGACGCGACGTCGGCCCCACACGGTTATTTGCTAATCGACCTTCGTCAGGCAACACCAGACGCTTTGAGATTACGTAGTCACATATTTCCACACGAACAACAAGTCGTTTACGTCCCCAAATAACGAGATGGGGGAAAAGGTGAGACGATATGCAGAAATGCTGAAGTTTCTAGGTACTGCCAAAACCCCAGTCATCAAGGCTGTTATGAAAACAGCGTCACCCGATCTCGTAGGAACACTCTGCGAGTTTTGCCACAACGTATTAAAAGATAACGTTTCACTGACACCCCCTCAGAAGAGGCGTATGAGTCGTTACAAAAACACCCTGAAAGCGCTCACCAAGAAGAATTGTCGCTCAAAAGACGAAAACAATTTTTACAAACCGGCGGCTTTTTAAGTGCGTTGTTAACTTCAATACTAACCGTGTTAAAAAGCGGTCTTGGGTGTGTAGATGGCCAAGAAAATGCTTTTGATGGACCCTTGTTTGTTAGAAGCGCAAAAACCTTATAGAACTTCCGACGCTCTGAGGGATAACTTAGGAGAATTGGACAGTCAAATGCAACTAGTCTTGGAGCGAGAAGACTTACCGGTGGGTGACAAAGCTAGATTATATCAGCGAACACTGCAACGCTATTTGACTCGACTAGAGCAGTACAGTCACGTGCCTCTAGGCCTCGGGGACATTAAACAATCAACACCATTACAGGCTACCGACCAACCCACTGTACTTAAAGACGAGGTCGTGGACAAAACTCTTCAGTCCCCACCCGAACAAGTCACACCCACTAATCGAAAAAAGGTGGTTGACAGTAAATTTCGAGAAACAGCGTCGTATTCGCTCAGAAGAAGGAAAAAGACAAAAACTCCAAAGTTGGAAGCATGGCCAAAGAAGTGAATAAGCTTTTAAAACAACATTACTACGAGCCGAAACTACCCGGTTCTTATGGCGGAGTTGGTGCCTTGCAACGTAGTTCCAAACTTACTCGTAAAAAAATTGAAGCGTGGTTAGGTCATCAGGATACGTACACCTTACACAAACCGGTGCGTGGAAAATTTAAAAGACGCGCGACCATCGCTGGTGATATCGATCAACAGTTCCAGGCTGATTTAATAGACTTGCGGGGTTACAAAAAATTCAACGAAGGGTTTTCCTATCTAGTGACGTGTATCGATGTGTTTAGTAAATTTGCTTGGGCTGTTCTGCTGAAAAACAAAACTGGGAAAGCTTTAGTAGCAGCGGTGAAGACCATTTTTACCAGTCGCAAACCGATAAATTTTCAAACAGACAAAGGCAGTGAGTTCGTCAACAAAACATTCTTAAAGTTTCTTAAAGACGAAGGTGTCCATTTCTTCACTACGGAGAATGAGGATACCAAGGCAGCTATAGTTGAGAGGTTTAATCGAACCCTCAAAGAAAAAACGTGGCGTTACTTTACCAAAACCAACAGTCTTCGCTACGTCGACGTGATAAAGCAACTGGTCCACAACTACAGCTATTCGTATCATCGGAGTATTAAGATGGCGCCGTCGGAAGTTACCCCGATCAATCAAAAAGAGGTGTGGCATACGTTGTATTCGACCCCTGACGTCGTCGGAAGAAAAGTCTATTTTAAAGCCGGTGATCGCGTCCGGATCGCGCAAGCCAAACAAACTTTTAAAAAGGGTAATACGCAGCGTGGACAGAAAAGCTGTTTACGGTCAGCCGACTAAACCAGACAAGACCGGTCACGTACGTCCTTAAAGATGATTCGGGTGAGGAACTGAAAGGTTCTTTTAACCAAGAAAAGCTGCAGCGGGTCGGTGACAAAATAGTTTATCGAATCGAGTCCATTTTGCAAGAACGGCGAGGTGTCAGGGGTGTTAAAGAGTATTTAGTCAAATGGTTTGGTTATAACTCGTCATTCAACAGTTGGATTTCCGCCAAACAACTAGCGAGATATCGAGACTGATGTAGATAGAAGAAGTGAGCACCCCAGTTTTGCGGTCACCCCCTCCCAAGGACACGAGAACCTCGTTCTGGCCTTTTTGGGAAACTAGTCCCGCGGCTAGAGATCGTTTTCATCTGTCAGATGATCGTTATATATGTCGTCATCGGGGTCTCATTATTCAATCTGAGTCGGAGCAACGCCGAGGGACCAGACGGCAAGTTTTGGGTCACCTTAATGAGCAGTTTTCTGGGTTACATGTTACCTAACCCTAAGATAGGATGAGTTTTTACGTGACTTTACCCAGCAATGCCTCGATGAAAATATACCCGAACAATAACGCCGGTCACTTTTTCGTCAAATTGCCACAGATTATAGACTTGACTTCACGTTACGAGGTTGGCTTGGTTGAGATTCAATTTCCCAAAAGTTATTATAACGTGCTAGAGGATGAAGTATGGATACATTACTTCCCCAACAAAGACGAGGGACCTATAATACTCACGTTACACTCCGGTCTATACACTTCACCCGACACGCTGATCGATGAGTTGAATCGTTTGCTTTTAGGCACGGATGTGAATGAAAAAGCCCGAGTTAGATTCCATTTTAACAATAATAAGGCCACCTTGAATCTGTATGAACCGAGGGCTGAAGTTAGAATTAGCGAGACGTTGAAACATATGTTAGGCTTACCTGCATCGACCGTAACAGACACCGATCCAATACTACGAGGAGAGACTGAAGTACAAATGGATAGTGACATGAAAAATGTTTACGTGTACTGCGACCTCGTAGCGGCGAGATCGGTTGGGGATGCCTCTGTCCCTTTGTTACGGATTGTCCCTATTTTGGACAGGACTACCTCTTCGGTTTTTAGGATTTACGACAAACCCCACTACGTACCCCTGAGTCGTTTTTCGTTTGACGCCGTGGAAATCCTTTTAACTAATGACCAAGGTAAGACTATCCCATTCACTAGCGGAGCTTCGGTGTTGACACTCCACTTCCGAACTCACAGACGGTTTGATTTTGAATAGAAGAATGGTCAGACATGTACCAATACGACGAAACCCCAAAATGTATGAGGAGTTTTACTGCAACCAAGCTGGCCACGGGATGCCAGTGTTTATCGGAGGCAGAAGTCAAAGAGGACATGGCTTGGGTAGTTTTTTCAGCGGGCTCGGTCGCATGGTTCTCCCGTGGTTAAAAACTGGAGGCAAAGCTTTACTCAGAGAAGGGGTTGGTACCGGTCTACAGGTCGTAAGCGACGCGTTAGCTGGCAGAAATATTGGTGAGTCATTTCGTGAGCGAGCCAAAGAATCGGGTCAGCGTTTATTACAGGGAGCGGTTGACCGCCTCACCACTAACCAATCGGGTAGCGGTCTTAGAAGAAAAAGAAAAACGAGAGCTGCCCCACCTGGCGAGCCGAAAAGAATAAAACGATGTAACCGAGCTCGCCCTTCTCATTCCCACAAGAACAAGCGACGGTACTCTGATATATTTGAATGATGGCGCTTATTCACCCCAGCTCGTGTGAGTGTCTTCACAGTGGTCTAGATTTATTTAGCGTGCCACCAACGCAGACAGCCGTAGAAGAGAGTCAATTTGTGGAGATACACCCGTTGGCCGCCTTAGCACCCGGAGCCCTGGTGAAATTTGTAATATCGGGGAAATGGCGAAGAATATATAGATTTGTTCAATACTTTTCTGCACGTGCGCGCCAAAATCACGTTAGCTAATGGCGACAAATTACCCGCTGACGCGGATGTGGCCCCGGTCAACTATTACCTGCATAGTTTATTCTCCCAAGTCGACGTTTCCCTAAACGACACGCTGATTACACCCAGCGAGAACACCTACCCTTATAGAGCTTACCTGGAAGCCACGTGGAATTACGGGGAGGAAGCCAAGCGAGGTCATATGACAGCGGCTCTGTTTTACAAAGACACGCCAAACTCTATTGCGGAAACAAGTGGCGATAATAACAACGGACTAAGGCTGCGTCGACATATAGCGGCAGGTTCTCAGGACATCGATATGATGGGTCGGTTACATTCAGATATTTTCGCCCAAGATCGCTACATGTTAAACGGTGTGACCGTTAAAGTAAAACTCACGCCCTCTAAAGATGCGTTCAACGTGCTGGGACACGACCACGCCGGTGGTTATAAATCTATTATAACTTATGCGGCTCTGGTTGTGCGGAAAGCCAAATTAAACCCCGCCGTCTCTCTAGCCCACGAGAAAGCCTTGTTGCGAGGTAATGCCAAGTACCCCTTGAAACGAGTTGTGCTAAAGACGTTCTCTATTCCTAGAGGCATGCTACCGCACATGCAGGATAATCTATTTCTCAGTCAAACACCTACCCGCATAGTGATTGGACTAATCACTTCGACCGCTTTTAACGGGTCGCACACGTCTAACCCGTTCAATTTTGCTAATTTTGGTCTGATATATTTAAATGTCAGCGCGGACGGCAGAACAGTTAGTGGTAAGCCTTTGTCCATGGATTATGAGCACAACCAGTACGTGAGAGCCTTCTTCGGTACGAATCTAGCCATGGGACTGGTTGGCAAAGACGCCGGCAACGACCTCGAGTATAGGCATTTTAAGAATGGGTACGCCTTATACGCCTTTGACCTCACCCCCAGTCTACTGGACGGTGACCAGTTTGAGATGGCCAAGTCGGGACCTCTCTCAATAGAACTTAAATTATCCGAGATCACACCCGAACTATTACAGGTCCTCGTCTACGCCGAGCAACACTCGATCTTGGAGATCTCGAAATCGCGCCAAGTTTTGACAGACTACACCACTTAGACGATGAATACAGACGAGATACGGACCATACTCCTGTCGGATATATTTGTTAAACGAACTGGTGTCGTTAAAGTTTTAGCTCGTGACCAATTACCTCTACGTATCGATCCGAGCCAGACGGCTGCTTTCGTCATCAACACTGACCCTAGCTACCGAGCCGGTGACCACTGGGTCGCTCTATATTATAATAGACTTGGAACTTTTGAATATTTTGATTCTTTTGGACTACCGCATAGACACCCGGACCTGGTTAATTTTATAGCGAGAAACTCTAACCGGCCTGTTAACTACAATGCTAGACATTTACAAGATGTAGTTACCAACGTTTGTGGGCTCTACGTCATTTATTTCGTGTTGGTCAAAGCTCGCGGTGGTACTATGCAGCGCGTCCTACTGCCCTTTTTGTCTAGACAACACACCAACGATCGATTAGTTTTTCGACTCGTTAGACCCTGGCTAGCGAGCCACAAGACTGGACCCGTTTTTTCCTTCATAGAAAAGTAAGAGACCAACAGACACTCACCCCGTTGACTACACGAAAAAGAAATGACAGACTCACCAAGTAATCCGAACCGACTGTGCTCGGACTCTGAGAGCTCCTAACCGTATGGCCGGCACGACCGTAGTAGTGAGGTTAGACGTCACCCTACAACACCCATAGACCAACTAACTTTGTCAATAAATATATAAAATGTATTTAGTGTTTTTTCTTTTATATGTATATATAGTATAACTAAATATTGTCTACCTGTTGTAATATATGTCTAAATATATGTATGTATATGTTGATATTTACCGTCGTGTGTAGTAAATATTGTAAGATATAATGAGACGTGGCTGGCTGTCATACATTACATATTATTAAGTTTAATCACGAAGCTTGAACACACACTGGATATGACTTGACATGTTTAATCAACCATCTTAGAAAAACAGGAAGTAGTAAGAAGAATTCCCATAAGGGCAAGTAACTCTAGTCGGGAAAACAAAGTAGCAGCATGGAAACGTATATACACGTATATACATCAACGTCTCCCCTTCTTTATGAGTGAACAAAGTCTATCATCCAAGAGGGTTTCTTGCTATCTCTTTGAGGTCTCTTAGAGCAAGATAGTAGGAGAGAGTGTTCTTTGCCAGCTTTCCCAGGACTAGAAGTAGCTGGAGTTGAAGGATTATCTTCTGTAGGATTGGAGCTATGCGCTTCACTAGTGTTCTCCATGTCTGGCAAAACAACCTGTTGCTCGGGTAGAACTGGAGAGGAGACATCAAATTTCCAGGTCCTCGGGATCAGGTGTGAAAGGTGTTGTTTTAGGTCTTAGATGAATTCTGTTTCTGACATATTGACCTCCATTCTCCCCTTTAACTAAATAAGATCTTTCAGAGAGCCTCTTATCAATCCTTCCAGGTTGCCAGTTTGGTTGTTCAGGGTCTTGATAGTAGACTGGCTGGTGAGACAACTTGGGTAGATCATGAGCAGTTTTATCATAATACTTCTTCACTGATCTGTCTCTCTTGCCTCTACTTTCAATAACTCTACTGTGAGATGCAACGGGTTTCACTGCAGAAGGTATCAGTGTACGCAGTTTCCTGTTGAACAGTATTTCTGCTGGACTTTGATCAAACCCTTATCTTGGCGTATTACGAAGTTCAAGTAGTGCCTCATATGCATCTGTGTTGTTTTGAACAGTCTTACTCATCATACCCTTAATGAGTTTCACAGCAGATTCAGCTAATCCATTGGCTTTATGGTGACCTGGTGCTGATTTAACATGAAGTATTCCCCATCTAGCAGTAAATGATCTGAACTGTGCAGACGTAAACTGAGTACCTTGGTCAGATACAATAACTTTAGGAACACCATAACGAGCAAAATGAGACTTCAATTTCCTGATGACTAACTGTGCTGTCATTGTAGGTAGAAAGTCTACTTCAATGAAGTTGGAAAAATAGTCAATCAGAACTAAATAATATCGGCCTTCTATAATAAAGATGTCAGTGCCAACTTTCTCCCAGGGTGATAAACCTCTTGAGTGTTGGTTTAAAGGTTCTTTAGTATTCCTTGCCTTCGTTTCTTGACATTCTGGACAACTGTCAGCTATCTGTCGAATCTCAGCCGTCATGCCGATCCAAAACAGACAACTTCTGGCCCGGCGCATCATGCTGTCAAATGCAAGATGAGCAGCGAGTAGCTTTTGCTTGATTTCAAGCCTCAGTGCTTTTGGGATAAGAATACGCTCTCCTTTAAGTATTATGCCTTGTTCTGTTGTCAGAGTGTCACGAATATCAAAATAAGGCATAAGCTCAGCTGGTACATCAGACTTTTTTTTAGGCCACCCATGCAAAATGGTCGACTTCAACCTCTGAAGCACGCTGTCTTTGAGAGTTTCAGCTTTAATCTTTTCTATCATCACATCTGGTATTTCAATTAATCTTACAGGTGCATCAGCTCCTGCATTGCTCTCTCTCTCTATCAGCTAAGGAATCCAATGTGACATTATGAATACAAACTCTGGACAGTGTGTCGGCTATAAGAAGATCGGAACCTTGTACCCATTAAAATTCAAAGTCATATCGATGGCTGCGCATCAATAAATTCTGAAGTCTTCGGGGAATTTGACTCAGAGGATTCTTAACGATGGCTGCCAAAGGTTTATGGTCGTTGATGACTTTAACTTTCCTTCCATAAGTGTATTGGTCAAAGCGTTCCAAACCATATGCAACAGCTAAGAGTTCCTTCTCAATTTGAGCCCAGCGTTGTTCTGTTTCAGTTAGAGCTCTAGAAGCAAACTCTATTGGATGACCATTTTGTAGGAGGACAGCCCCAAGTCCATAGCTGCTACTATCAACTTGAATACACAAAGATTCATCAGGATCATAGTATGCGAGTACTGGAGTAGAAGTAATCAGTTTCTTGACTCTCTTGAAGGCTTGTTCACATTCAGCAGACCAGATAAAGGGAGTATCCTTACGGGTAAGTTCTCTTATTGGATGAAGAACTTCTGAAAGATTGTTGAGAAACTTTGCTAGATACTGTACCATGCCGCAAAATCTGCGAACCTCATGACAGTCCTTACGAACGGGCATGTTTAGTATTGTCTCAACCTTTTTCTTGTTTGGTTCAACATCTCGAGCAGTAATAAGGTGACCCATGAAGGTAATTTCTTCTTTCTTCTCTTGAGCTTTAGCGTCATTCAGTTTAATGCCTTTCTCTTTACACCTATGTTTCAGTGCTTTAAGCTTCAGATCATGGTCCTTAATTGCTTGCAGTCTGTTTGATCCACAACCTGCAATAACTATGTCATCAGCAACATTGATGCAACCATGAAGACCTTCAAGAGCTTGTGCTAGATTCATTCATTCATAACCCTCCACTCCCAAAGGAGCATAGGCCTTCAACAAACACATGCCAAGTCCTCCTGTCACGTGCCATCATCTCAAGTTCTTTCCATGTTCTCCTCATCACTTTCACCTCTGTTTCCAACTCTCTTCTCCATGTACTTCTTGGTCTTCCTCTGCCTCTCTTGCCCTGGGGGTTCCAGAACAAGGACTGTCTTGTAATGCTATCAACAGGCTTCCTCAGTGTGTGTCCTATCCATCGCCATCGTCTTCTTCTCATTTCTTGTTCCACTGGCACTTGTCTAGTTCTTGTCATCAGTTCCACGTTGGTAACCTTGTCATACCATTTTAATCCCTCTATTCTACGCAAGCACCCATTTATGAAAGTCTGTAGCTTTTTGGTTGTTGTCTTTGTTGTTCTCCATGTCTCTGAGCCATACAATAGGACTGACTTCACATTTGAGTTGAAGATTCTTATTTTCGTGTTGGATCCTATTTCTCTTGATCTCCATATATTTCCCAATGCAATGAAAGCTCCTCTTGCCTTTTGTATTCTTATTTTGATATCGCTGTCTGTCCCTCCAACTTTGTCTATATTACTGCCAAGATATGTGTATGATTCTACATCTTGTATTGGTGTTTCTTCAAGTTCAACCCTGTTATCATTACCTGCATTTATTCGCATTATTTTTGTCTTTTCCCTGTGTATTTTCAGACCCAATTGCTGTGACCTCTCATCGAGTGTTTTCAATTTGTCCTGCATCTGATTACGGCTATGGGACAGAAGAGCCAAGTCATCAGCAAAATCCAGATCATCCAACTGCTTAGTCAGAGTCCACTGGATTCCATTTCTGTTGTGTGTTGCCAATGATCTCATAACCCAATCTATTGCCAGCAAGAAAAGAAATGGAGACAAGAGGCATCCCTGTCGCACTCCTGTTCTTATCCCAAACGGTCCTGTAAGCTGTCCTTCATGAAGAACTCTGCATGTCATGTCTTCATATGTTTTCTTTATTAAATTAATGATCTTCAGGGGAACTCCATAATGCCTCAACAATTTTCCAAAGTGATTCTCTGTCTACACTGTCAAATGCCTTTTCGTAGTCCACAAATCCGATGTATAGTGGTGAATTCCATTCCAGACTTTGTTCAACTATTATTCTCAAAGTGGCTATCTGGTCTGTACATGATCTGTTTTGTCGAAAACCTGCTTGTTCATCTCTCAGTTTCTTGTCTATGGACTCTTTTAATCTCTCAAGGATAATCCTGTTTAATACTTTTCCTGGCACTGATAATAACATTATTCCTCTATAATTTGTGCACTCTTGTAGATTTCCCTTCTTAGGCAATTTAACCAGATATCCTTCCTTCCATTCTGCTGGTATCTCTTCCTTTTCCCAGACTTTACCAAGTAATTTATATAACATCTCTGCAGCCGTGTCGATATCTGCTTTGATGGCCTCTGCTGGAATGCCATCAGGTCCAGACGCTTTTCCATCTCTTAGAAGCTTTATGGCTTTCTTTATTTCTTCCTTCGTTGGTCTTTCACCGTTAATTTGTAGCTCTTCTTCTGCTGGCTGGATGTCCGGCAGGTTTTGTGGAGCTGGTCTATTGAGAAGGTCCCCAAAATATTCTGTCCACCTCTTCATTTGCTCTTGTATATTGCTGAGCAGTTTCCCATTCTTGTCTTTTATGAGACAACTTGTTTGCTTGTATTTCCCTGTTAGCTTCTTTGTGCTGCTATACAGTTCTCTCATATTTCCTTTGGCTGCAGCATCTTCTGCCTCTCTTGCCAATTCCTCAATATACTTCCTCTTGTCTCTTTTGATACTTCTTTTTACTTCTTTGTTTGCTTCTGTGTACACTTCTTGAGCCTTGGCTTTGGAACTTCTGGTTTTGCTTGTGTTTAACTCTGCTTTCTTGTTTTTTCTGTCTTTTATCTTATTGATGGTTTCTGTTGTTATCCATGCTTTTTGTTGTCTTTCCCTTTTCCCCAGTATTTCTTCACATGTCTCCTTCCATACAGTTTTGACCTGCTGCCAATAGTCTTCTGTATTCTCTACATCTTCCAGCTGTTGAAGCACTTGGAATTTGTTGGATACTGTGACCGCAAATTTGTCTCTTGTTTCTTGATTTCTTAGCTGTCCTACATTATACTGTTGTCTATAATTTTGCATTGTTGCATATCTCTTGAGTTTCATTATTACTTTGGCTATCAGAAGATGGTGATCTGATGCCACATCTGCTCCTCTATATACCTTTACATCCTGCAATGATGATCTAAACTTCTTGTTTATGCATATATGATCAATCTGATTTTCTGTTCTATGGTCTGGTGATATCCATGTTGCCTTGTGTATTCTCTTATGTGGAAACATGCTTCCTCCTATAGCCAGTTGATTTGAAGCACAGAAGTTTGCGAATAGTTCTCCATTTTCATTCATTACTCCTAGCCCATGTTTTCCCATGACTTCTTCAAATCCGGTGTTGACTGTACCTATCTTTGCATTCATGTCACCCATCAAAATTGTGATGTCTCTTCTTTTTACTTTATCCATAATTTCCTGTAGTTTAGTATAAAATGCTTCTTTCACAGACTCTTCTTTGTCATTAGTTGGTGCATAACATTGGATGACATTTACATGAATTTTCTTTTTAGCTGTTTTGAAAGAAGCTGTTATTATTCTGGGTCCAACAGCTTCCCATTCAATGAGTGCTTTCTGTGCTTCTTTAGATAACATAAGAGCTACCCCTTCACTGTGGTGTGAACTTTCGTCTTCATGTCCTGAGGACAGCACCAATTCACCTGTGATGAGTTTCTTCCTGTCTACCCCCTTCCACTTTGTTTCACACATTCCCAGAACCTCGATTTTGTATTCCCTCATTTCTGCTGCTACTTGTGCCACTTTCCCTTGTTCGTTTAATGTCCGAACATTCCAGGTGCCAAATCTGGAAGTTCTCCTAGAAGAAAGAAGGTTAGTCAGCAACACAGACTCCTTTCGGCTTTCTCTGTGTTGCATCATACGCCTCCCCATGAGAGGACCTTCCCCTGTCTTGGATGGCTGTGTTTTATTTTCTTTATTTGACTTGTCCATATTTGTTGAAGTTTTTTGTGGTTTAAATTTTTTACAGGATGGGGTAACCGGCCCCATGCCCAACCCTCCTTAGTCGCTTTCTACGACATGCTTGGCAGGGGACAGTGTTACTATTCTTTGCTCCCCTTTCGGGCCCCGGTAACACACGGGTGCTTGTGCTAGATGCCTCTTGAAAATTTCACTGCTTACATTCAACCCAAATGGTAATCTAGACCATCTGAACCTACCAAAAGGTGTAATCATTGTTGTAAGTTTACTAGACTTCTCATCAAGTTTGATATGCCAGAATGCGTCCTTGATATCCAGCTTTGTGAAAATCTTGGCATTATTGAGTTCAGGCAATACATCATCCAAAGTTGGTAATCTGTAATGCGCTCTCTGAAAAGCCTCATTCAGGGGTCTAGGATCAATGCATATTCTTAAAGAACCATCAGACTTTTCAACAACAGCCATTTGGTTAACCCATTCAGTCGGTTCCTCTACTGGTATTAATATACCTCTGTTCATTAGATTTTGAAGCTCTGATTTTACCTTGTTCTTAAGTGAAAATGGTATTTTTCTGCATGGCAGTGCCTTCGGACGAATATTAGGATCAATACGCACCACAGCTTCACCCAGGACACCTGGATACAGTGTGAACTCTCTTGCATTTAACTTTGAAATGGTTTCTTCCCCCACAGTTTGGGCAAAACTTCACCCATGCAGGACACTTTTTCTTAATCAACGGATGTTTCTGTCCGCAGTAATGACACTCCTTTCTAGGTTCAAAGTACCCACTGTCAGTGTTACTTTGACAGGCTTCACCAGTATGCTGCCCAGTGTCTCTCTTGGGAGGTTTATGGTTGAGGGATTTTTTCTGTACCTGTTCAACCCTTGCTTCAGAATGTTGTACTGTATTATTCATCTCTCTTATGTCTTTTCCAGTTAAAGTTGCACAAATCTGCCTTAGTTCTCAGCTCAGTCAAAAAAGAATTAAAAGGCTCTTGAAGAGGTGTGTTCCAGAATCTGAACGTATGTAATACTTCATTGCTTCGTGAGCTACAATGGTTCTGGAGCAAATCGAGAATTTTATTAGGATTAGAGTGGTCTCCTTCCTCTGCAAGTTGATCAAAAACTTCAACAGCTTGAGGTCCAGCACAGTGTAGGATGATGGCCGCCCGAACAGGATCAGGTTTAGAGGCCACCTCTGCTGCATCCATATACAGTTCTAACAGTCGTCTCCATTTACGAAATGTGTCTGGTTCGACGTTATTTATGTCTAGGCAGGGTAGTAACCTAAACATGGGCCGTTCTGCCATGACGAAATGTCTAACAATGGTATGCAAGCAATAACCTACCAGTCTATGACGTCAGCACACGTGTTACAAGATATTCAGCATAATTCGAATTCTGTAGAAATAAACACCGCTGCCACCATGTTGATATTTACTGTTGTGTGTAGTAAATATTATACCATCACCAACCAAGATCTGCTTACTCGTAGCAAGCAAGAGGACATGCACACCATCATAGCTGGCAGACGCTGGAGTTGGGTTGGTCATGTCCTCAGAAGAGACCCCGATGCCATCACAAGAACAGCTATGCTTTGGACCCCTGAAGGAAAGCGAAAGAGAGGCCGACCAAAAACAACTTGGCGGAGGACTGTGGAGGCTGAGATGCAAAGAATGAACCAGAGTTGGGGCACTGTACGAAGGATGGCCACCGACGGTGCAAAGTGGAACCAATTTGTTGTTGCCCTACAAGACGCCACTAGGCGTGATGGCCACTGACTGCTTTGACGGTCGGTGGTTAAGGATCGAAGAAGAAGAAGAAGTAGTAAATATTGTTAACTATAATGAGACGTGGCTGGCTGTCCTACATTCTCACGTTATGAAGCATAATCACCAAGGCTGAATGCACTGGATACATACAACATATTTAATCAGCCATCTTAGAAGCAGGAAGTAGGAAGAAGGAAAAAGAAGAGTTAGCATAAGGGCAAGTAACTCTAGTAGGAAACAAAATAACCCTGGAGACAATATATACATCAACAAAGTGAATGTCAACTGTGCAATTATTTTGCAAAGACATCTTTGGTGTTTTAAAAACAAAAAGCTGCTCTATCCCCTGTGATGTTCTTTCTGACCCCTCCATGTCTAGTCAGTCAGTTAGCTGTAGTCAGTCAGTTAGTTGTAGTCAGTCAGTTAGTTGTAGTCAGTCAGTTAGCTGTAGTCAGTCAGTTAGCTGTAGTCAGGATAGCTCTGCACAACAGGAGGTTGATGTGCCTACCCACACTAGTGATGATATTGTTCAGCTGGAGGTTGATGTGTCAGCTCACATTAAAGGCGATACCATTATTCATTTGGAGGTGGATAACACTACTCACCCTAGCATGCCAGTTTTTGTTGCCACATCTATACCTACCAAGTCAGTTATACATACGACAAGTACATCCACCTCGCCTGTCTTCAAAAGCGACATCACAGTACAACAGTTACTTCCTAAGCCACCTTCACAACCACTAACACAACAGGAAGAAATTCTACTCACATCCATTGTTAGAAAAAAAACTAGAAACAGCAAAAAATAATATCAAAAAATGCAAATCCAGAGGACAGCCCATTGTACTACAAAAACTAATTAAACATAGAAGAGAAACATCAGTCACCAGATCGCCAACAAAACGTAAGCGATCTCAATTTCTCCACACTGTTAGGAAACATATTGTTGGAACATCAACTGACTCACTAGACCTGCAGCAGGTACATGAGAGGAGAATTTGTACATTCCACTATTTCCAAAATTGAAAGACGCTCCAGCGGTATTAAAAATATAACTTCACAATTAAAATTTATAATGGAAACTCATTTGTTACAAATTTCTCCATCTGTGAATGTACAGATTCCTCCTATTAAAAAAAAGGAAGTGTGAATGATAATTGAGCGAAATTTTGGGGCTGGAGCTGTGGTGGATTAACACGGGGGAGGTTATTGATGGTAAATAAATGAAAATATAAGTGTCAACAGCGTGAGGTCAAGCTATGTAAGACCCTGAGTCTAATAGTTGAAAATGGTGTTGATGAGTTCTCAGGGGACCTAACGCTACCTCCCTCAGATCTCACGCTGTGCTATATTTTTATATCTATTGGGTAATGTTTTATATGGCTACGTGTCTAGGGTAATGCAAATGTAGTGATAAATGCCTGAAATACACACACAACGTTAACTTAATGAAAATTAAATCAACAATACTGGGTTAAAGTTATAATATTATCTTACAATTTTAATTTCCTGTACCGCAAATCTTTTGGGACAGTAATGTTTAAAACTTAAAATGAAGTGTGTTTATGTACAGCATTAAATAAATATGAAGGACATCTTGTCCATAAATGTCACTACTATAATGTTTATAGAATTTTATTCCCTGCTGAAACAATACTGTCTTATGAAGGGTCACTACTTGGAAGGACTGAGTGTCTCATCATATCACAAAACAGTTTCTAGTAGCGTGTGGAGAATACAAAGTGATGAATTGACATAAGCCCGCAATCTTATGGCTTATCTTGTGGTTCCTTTGAAGATAGATGACTTGCTCGAAAATGCACACTCGTTCACTACCGTGTTCTCTGGAGGCAGATAAGACTTCAACAAAGGCAAATGTCGCACAACCAAAATTTGTGGGCGCCCTATCTGGGTTGGCCTCTACATATTAATAATAATATATATACATCAATAAAATTGTTCATCTTACCGCAATCAATGAAATATTTCACAAGTATAAGGTTAACTAGCGATCAATGGCACAAGTTCAGATCGCCGACTTCCAAACCGCAAAGGTAATTGGTCACTAATTGCTCTGCGTCTGCTCTTAACCCTTCTTGGAGGACATATTTTTTCAAGTGGCACTTATGCTTAGCAAAGCGTTCGTTTTATCCCCTCTCTTCCTAGACTAACCTCAACCAATCAAATCAAGTAAAGCCAATTTGACTTTCTTTTTAAAAAAAAACGCGTCTAGAAAATGTAACCTCCGAAAATTTTCAAAGTTGAGCAGTTACCACTGTGTATGTCTGTCTGTCTCCAATTTTTATTTTTTTCGATATCTCCGTTATTATTGAAGTGATTTTAAAATTTGAAAGTGATTATTAACCGGACAATTGTCCTTTATCTAGCCAGTATGTTTTCATTTACTTCTTTATCCTAGTTTTTATCTTTGTACTTTTCTTTCTTTCTTTATTCAGAACAACATACTTTTACTCTCAAGTCAGATAACATATTATAGGGATTAATATGGTATTCCAATATACAATATTATCGTTTCTGTCCTTTCCTTTTATCTAGCCTTCTATTAGAATACAATACATTATCTACGTTTTTCTTGCCCCCTTTCTCTGCCCTGCACACATTTGGTTTGCTAGTTTCAGTTTCACAATGCACGGAGCCGCGCTAGCGTAGTGGTTACAACACCGCTCTGGCGACCGGGTGATACAGGATCAAACCCGGGCGACGGCATTTGAGGATTTTTCGTCGACCGGGATTTGGACTGGATTAACTCGAGACCTGGCGAGGACATTTGAAGGAGTGTCGTCGACCAGGGACTGGCGGCTCCTGAACCGACCCAGCTGCAATGGGTACCTCCGAAATCGGCGAGTATTTGCCTGAATGGCGAGGGACACCTGTCTCTGTACAAGAAATAAAGGGATACTCACGTAAAATCAATGTCAGGTTAGACATAAAATAATAACCTGAGATTTCGCCTCGAGTATTAGCGGGCGAACGCAAAAAAAAAACCAAAAAAAAACAAAACAATGCACAAGTTAGGTTAGATTTTTTCCATGTTAATTCCCCCCCCCCCCCCTTTCCTCTCTCACCCGTTCTTTGAAAACGAAACAACGCGTTGGCCGGCTGTCAAACTGTCTAATGGTCGTTTTAAATATTAGGACGGTGTTGCAAACCCCGTCGGTGTTGGAATGACGATGGTGTGTTGCATAGTAAGGGTATCTCCAGTGTTGCAAGATATACTAGTAATTATGAAGACTGGACGAATGATGGAAATGGTCAACTCGACCGACGCAGTGTTGTGTATCTAGGTCCCCTTGCTCGCCAAGTGTTGAGGCGCTAGCAAAGGCAATGCTTATTTGGAGTGTGAGTGCAAGGTACGCGAATAGATGGAATGTTCTGTGGAGTTGACAAGTAGACTAGACACTCACTCACTCATAGCTGGAAGTCAATGACATAGACTACTGTTGACGTTTTCTTATAATTTAATGGGACGCACACTCCGACAACACGGTTTACAGTTACTTGAACAGGTTGGCACAAAAGTCATCGTATACTTGAAAAATGGGTGACAACATCAAATGAACATTCATGTAGCATGTGAATACAATAGAACGATAGTAGGCAAGCCCTCAATATTTTGGTTGTCTATCGTCTCATGCTTTAACTGATTAATCGCATCAGTTAATGTGAATACATAATCATCAACAATGGCTCACTATCAGAACCTTCTTCTAGCTAAGTCTTTCAAGCTGTAAATTCAGCCGACTCTTATGACGACAATCTTAAATAGACAAGGAGTGGACTTCAATATAATATAGGTCTTGGTATCGCTATCAGGTAATAAGGCATTCCTGTTCTCTGATCGATAATCCGAATAGACCGAAAGTGGGATCCAAAATGGCGCTAGTTCCAGTGAGCGTCGCTCACTCTGAAGATGTCTTAAACGTAAGTGAAGGCTCCGTTCATTACTCAAATAATATATTGGGCATTCCATATCCCATGATAAATGTTGCATATGTCCAATGCATAGTGCTGCTAGTAGAAGAGTCGTCTAAGCACAATCAATCAAATACATCGGCAGACAGTATGACGTCTGCATAAAGTTAGGCCTAAGGAAAGTTCAGTAAATGGTTTCTGCTTTACCTTAAGTCCAGAAATACACTAGCAAATAGCACACGCCATCCTTTGGCGTTTAGAATAACTGTTGGGGAGAACTACGGACATCATAGTCATACTGAGAAAACTTCTCCTTCCCCATGGATCAACCACAAAGACAAAATCTTCGGACTTTCCTTCGTCCGAGCAGAATACACAGTTCGCCATCACGGAAGCCTCTCGTCGACACTCAAATCGACGCATGCGCAGAAATGCCTTTGACCCCAGAGTTCAACTAAAAAAATAGGCCGACATAGACATTACAAAGATACAAAGATATAAGACCGAATCACCTTAAATAGTCAAGGAATAAATATAAACTCGGGCCATAAACATTCTAAGCAAGACCAATCTGTTTCTGGCCATACCAGAAGCAAACTGACGTAAATCTAATATTCATACGCTAGGTTGAGATTCAAGAAAAGATAACCCATATAACTGAATATAACATCGACCAATCAGGGTTCTGTCCCTTAAATTATTTGATTCTCAAATAAATACTTTTCATCAGACAAATAGATATTACTTTACATTTGTATGCCTACCAAAAGAATCTGAGCGTCACAGACTACCACACAAAAGAATCTGTGCGCAACAGACGGGTAACGAAAAAGCTTGTGGTTTTTGGGGGTGGGTATCATCGCTTGGCGTTAATAGATTCAAATCGCTAGCCGCTCGCTTGCGTTTTGAAAAGGCGACGTCCTTGAGAAAAATTTTTCCTACTGTAATTTATTACTAGATTATTTGTCGAACTGTAGTTATTTTTAGACAACAACCTTCACCAAGTAATAGGACGGATGGGTAGAAGGGTTAGGGGGAAGGATATCCCCTTTCCACTATAATAGAAAAATATTCAAATATTGCGTCCAATTCTTAGTAACAGTGTGACCTTTGTCCTCAACGATTCTCAAATATACTAGTGGGGTTAAAAGTGGTAAAACTACTTTACTAGATTTCGAATCGAGGAATTGAGCGGGAGGGGTAATACGGAGTGACTTTATCACAAGAGCAAATTATGGCAGTTGTTGCGTGAGAGTGACAGAATTAACAGAGTGTGGAAATAATTTAATATGTGTATTTATTAAATACACCTATTTATTTATTAAATTGAACATTTCGTTTTACTCATGACCATACTCATTTTTACATGACCATCGTGATGTATGATTGAGATATTTGTTAGCTCTCCGGTTTTGGGGACAATTGGGTGTGTTATTTTAAGGTAATAAATGTGGACTTGCAATTTAATGTTTCAATAATTAATGTTTGACGCATGAAACCAAAACAAAACTATGATATTCATTTTCTGCAGGTTTTCTACTTTTGATTTCTGTAATTTGTTATGCATGTTGATTGTGATCGTTTTAGTTTAAGTTGCATTAGAAACAAACCATTACAAAATATTTAAAAAACGTAAATTTTACACTATTTCAGACTATTATATCTTCTGTTCTAATTGTGATAAAATGTTTGTTCTTGTTCTAAAATTTACTCTAACATTTCTAGTCTAGCTTTACGCAAAATTAAAGCCGGTATTTATAATAATAAAGTAGCCTTAAAACATTAAATAAGCCCTATCAAAAGTAAACACCGCCACAATTTTTTCTCGTTAGGAAGTTGCCCACGTGACCTCTGTCACGATAGCTATAAATAGCGCGGTCAGAGAAAACTAAAAGATCGGTCGCAAACAGCCGTGCGCTCTCCTCCTTCTGTCAGCCGGGCTTGGGACCGACCTAGGCGGAGTTTATAGGAAAACTGCCAGTTTTTTTTCTTTTCTTTTTTTCCCCGTCTTTTGAAATACTAATTTGACTTCAAATTCTTTCGCTGTTCCTCCATCGTCTTCTAGAGATCTATCATATCATCCCATTTGAACTACCGGTATCGGAAGATCGGGGTCTACCTTATGCCGATCCGAGATCTTCTTCTTCTTCTTTGATCCATAACCACCAACCATCAAAGCAGTCAGCGGCCATCACGCCTGGTGGCGTCTTGTAGGGCAGCAACAAATTGATTCCACTTTGCTCGGTCGGCGGCCATCCTTCGTACAGTGCCCCAACTCTGGTTCATTCTTTGCATCTCAGCTTCCACAGTTCTCCGCCAAGTTGTTTTTGGTCGGCCTCTCTTTCTTTTTCCCTCGGGGGTCCATAGCATAGCTGTTCTTGTGATGGTATCAGGGTCCCTTCTAAGGACGTGGCCAACCCAACTCCAGCGTCTGCCAGCTATGATGGTGTACATGTCCTCCTGGTTACTCCGAATAAGTAATTCTTGGTTGCTGATGGTGTTTGGCCAAAAGATTCGGAGAATTTTCCTTAGGCAGATTGTGTGGAAGGAGGACTTTTTCGACCTTCTCTTCTCTGTTACTCTCCAACATTCCGCACCATAGAGAAGCACAGAAAGTACACAGCTCTCATACAGTCTTAATTTGGTATTTGTGCTGTACTGGGAAGACTTCCAAATGTTGTTGAGAACAGCAAAGGCTGTTCTCGCTTTATTCATACTTACTTACTTAGTCGTTCTTCTTCTACCGTGAGGTGTAGAGGTTTGGAAGAGAGAGCGCCAGACTATCCTATCGGCTGTCTTCCTCCTGACCTGGTTCCATTCTAGTCCTCGGTCCTTCAAAGATTGTCTAATGTTGTCCTCCCAGCGGACTCTGGGTCGTCCTCGGGGTCTGGATCCTTGGCTCTTTGTTTCCCATGCTTGTCGTGGTATCCGATCTTCTCCCATTCTGCAGACATGGCCAAACCATCTTAATTGGGACTGTTCTACTTGGGTCTGCAGGGGGTAGGATTTAAGGCCTTGACGTATCGTCTGGTTGCGTACCATGTCTCTTCTTGTTACTTCAACCACCTTCCTCAGATATCTCATTTCTGAGGTTTGGATCTGGCTTTTATGGGTTGTAGTCATTAACCATGACTCGCGTCCATATGTCAAGACTGGGACATAGGTGGAGCGGTATACAGCCATCTTCGTTTTCTTACCAACCTCTCTCTTGCTGAGGAATCCTCGATTTATGGCCTGAAAAAGTTTCCCAGCTGCTGCTTTTCGAGTGGCCAACTCTTCTTTGATGCCTCCCTTTCGGTCTATAATAGCTCCGAGGTATTTAAAGTGGTCGACCTGCTCCAGGACCTGTTCTCCCAGCTTAATCTGATGTCTTCTTTCTTCTCGTGATATCACCATGGATTTTGTTTTAGAGCTGCTTATGACCATCCCTCTCTTCTCCAGCTCTTCCTTCCAGACTTGCAGGTTGGATTGGAGATGTGCCTCTGATGTAGCAATCAGGGCAACATCATCAGCAAATGCCAGCTCCGAAATATAGACCTGTCTCATCTTCCAGTACCCCACTGAATACTTTCTTGTTCTCTCCTTACATGCCTTGATGACATCGTTCATAAAGAGTATGAAGAGGTAAGGTGATAGGATATCACCTTGTCTTACACCAGTGGTGGTCCTGAACTCTTCTGACTTATGGTTTGCTGTCCTCACATAATTTCTGCAAGACTTGTAGAAGCTCTGTATAGCATGAATCAGAGGTGCTGGAATATTCTTCCTTGCCAAACAGTCCCAAAGTTTGCTACAGGGGACCCTGTCAAACGCCTTTTCCAGATCTATGAAACAAAGATGGATCTCACTCTTATACTCAAGGGCCTTTTCACTCAGCTGTCTGAGTGTGAAGATTAGGTCTTGAGTACTTCGGTTTGCTCGGAATCCGCACTGAACCTCATCCAATTGTGGCTCAGCTAGACGTCGGAGTCTCTGCTCAGGATTCTAGAGTAGATTTTACCAGGGACACTGAGAAGGGATATGCCTCTATGGTTTCCACACTGTCGATTGTCACCCTTTTTGAAAATTGGTGTTATGATGGCAATCTCCCAATCCTTTGGTATGGTCTTGTTGCACCATGCTGCCTGTAGGACCCTTAAGAGTAACAGGTCGCCTGATGCTCCCATGTACTTAACCATTTCTGGTGTTATACCATCATGCCCTGCTGCTTTGCCCATCTTGATTTTCTCCAGTGCTGCCTTCAGTTCTTCCATCTTTATGTCATCTTCACCACCATTGGTTTCCTTTTCTGTGCTAGTGGTTATCATTTCTGATGCTTGACCTTGCTCACCATCAAGGAGTTCTGAGAAATATTCTTTCATCTTTCCATTACTTCCTTCGGGGCAGTAAGTAATTTGCCTTGCTTGTCCTTTATAAATTTGAGAGGGCATTGTTTTTCCTTCCTCGGGTTTTTTAGGGTCTTATAGAACAATTTCTGGTTTTCTTGTGCATCTTTTTCTAGCTTTTTTCCAAATTCTTCCCAGGACTTCTGTTTTGCTGCTAGCACTTTGTTCTTTGCTTCTGTTCTGAGTGTCACATATTCTCTATATTTTTCCATTTGTCCTGTTGTGTTTTTAGCTCCTAAGTATTGTTTCCATGCCATTTTCTTCTCTATTATTTTCTCTTTGACTTCCTCTGTCCACCAAGGTGTCCTCTTTCTCTGGTTCCCAAGTCGGACTTCACCGCATGCTTCTGCAGCAGCTGTCTTTATGACATCCTTGAATTTAATCCAGAGGGTTTCCAAGTCATCAGGTCGTTCTTCTGTGTTGCTCACCGCTGCAGCAATAAGCCCCTGATATCTGGTCTTAATTTCTGGCTCTCTCAGCTTGTAGGTCCTAATGTTCATTTCTCCTGCTCGTTTACTTTGTTTCTTGCGTGATGTTTGGCAGTTCCTAGGCTGAGCAACTCTTTCAGTTGTTCGTTTGATTGTTAGCAGGTAGTGATCACTTCCAATCTCGGGCCCCCTCCAGACTCTTGCATCTCGGACATATTTGAATGAGCTTCTCCGAACAATGGCATAGTCGATCACTGACTTCTCATTCTTTGTTGGTTCACATCTAGTGTATGCATGTATGCGCTTATGGGGGAACTTTGTGTTTGTAATGATCAGATTCTGCTCACTGCAGAATCTAAGGAGTCGCTTTCCATTGTCATCGAGAGTATCTTCTCCATATCTTCCGATAACTCCACCCCATCTAGCATGGTCATTTCCAACTCTGGCATTAAAATCTCCGAGCATGATAACTTCATCTAGGCAGTCATCCACTGTCCTTTGAAGCAGCTCGAAGAATTCCTCATTGACCTCTGCTCTCTCATCCTTATTTGGCCCATACACTATGACAAGGTTGACTATGGTTTCTCCTTCTTTTAGTTTTACAACCATAAAGCGCTCCGAGACAAAGTTCCATCCCTTGATACTATCTTTTTGATTTTGGGCCACAATGCAACCCACGCCCCCTTTAGCTCTTTCAGATATGGGTACACCACTGTCGCTTTATTCATTCTGTTGTTAATGTCCTTGCTTGTACCGCCGTCAGGTGTTACTATGCTTCCTGGGTAAGTAAATGTGTCTGTCTGTTCTAACTTCTGGTTCCTTACTGTTATTTGCTCAGGATTGCCCACATTTAGTGTCATGACCTCTGTCTTCTTCAAATTGATGTTCAGGCCAACCTGCTGGCCATACTTATTCAGTCTATCGGTTTTGTCTTGAATGTGTTGATGTGAATGCGCGAGTAGTGCAATGTCATCTGCATATTCCAAATCTTCCAGTGTAGAAAACGTTGTCCATCTAATTCCTCTTGGACTGCCCTCTGTTGTCTGGCGCATCACCCAATCTATGACTGTCAAAAATAATGTTGTTGATAAGGGGCATCCCTGTCGTACTCCTGTTTTCACTTCGAAAGTTACATTACTCGATCCAACACTGCACGTAAAGTTAGAATAGAGGCTTTTTTTAATGGAAACAATGCGGCTGGGAATTCCATAAGCCCTCAGAATTTTCCATAGGCTGTCCCTGTGTATGCTGTCGAAAGCCTTTTCAAAATCTTACTTACTTAGTCGTTCCCCTTCTACCGTGAGGTGTAGAGGTTTGGAAGAGAGAGCGCCAGACCATTCTATCAGCTGTCTTCTTCCTGGCCTGGTTCCATTCTAGTCCTCGGTCCTTCAAAGATTGTCTAATGTTGTCCTCTCAGCGGACTCTGGGTCGTCCTGGAGGTCTGGATCCCTGGCTCTTTGTTTCCCATGCTTGTCGTGGTAGCCGATCTTCTCCCATTCTGCAGACATGGCCAAACCATCTTAGTTGGGACTGTTCTATTTGGGTCTGCAGCGGATGGGATTTCAGGCCTTGACGTATCGTCTGGTTGCGGACCATGTCTCTTCTTGTTACTTCAACCACTTTCCTCAGATACCTCATTTCTGAGGTTTGGATCTGGCTTTTGTGGGTTGTAGTCATTGCCCACGACTCGCATCCATATGTCAAAACTGGGACATAGGTGGAGCGGTATACAGCCATCTTCGTTTTCTTACCAACCTCTTCTTGCTGAGGAATCCACGATTTATGGCCTGAAAAAGTCTCCCAGCCGCTGCTTTTCGAGTGGCCAACTCTTCTTTGATACCTCCCTTTCGGTCTATAATAGCTCCGAGATATTTAAAGTGGTCGACCTGCTCCAGGACCTGTTCTCCCAACTTAATCTGATGTTTTCTTTCTTCTCGTGATATCACCATGGATTTTGTTTTAGAGCTGCTTATGACCATCCCTCTCTTCTCCAGCTCTTTTCAAAATCAACAAAGTTAATGTACAGCTGTCTCTGCCATTCTGAGCACTGCTCTATAATGTTCCTGTGGGCAAATATATGATTTGCACATCTTCTGTTTTTTTTTAAGCCCGCTTGTTCTTTCCTCAGTTTATGGTCAACTGCTTTTGAAATTCTCTGGATGATTATCCTGCCTAGTATTTTGCTGGGTGTCGTGGTTGAGTTACAGTGTAGAGTATTTGTCGAGTTGGTCAATAGTAGTGAAATCGACAAGGAATAGTGGACTGACAGAGTTATAGATTAAACGTAGATAAGGTGTAAATAGGAGGTGGACTTGAGACAACTTGGAAGAAGATTTATTAAAATGATCTCTCTCTCCAAGCCTCAACACACTTATACTATCTAAGCACCCCCTGCTCTCACTCTTTTCTCTTATCAAAATAGAGATTATAGTAAAGAGCTAAAACAAGTTAATTATGGATGGAAGAGGTCGTGAACAGCGCGTTAATAAATGTGTAAACTTTATTAAAGAAGAAAAAGCATGAAAATAATGCATATCATCTCAAACAACATAAAATCACATCAATAATCATCTGTTAATCAAAATATGCAAAATACACCAACGAACACACACACCACCAATCATAAAACCTGTAGAACACAGAGAAATTAATAAACTGAGTGTCAGCCCGTGCGCTTTCGTGGGACCAAAAGCTAGCTCCAGAAAAGTGTCTTACATGTAGATATTCTTCAAGGTGAATGAAGTGAAATACAAAACTTTCCTTGTTGGTGCTAAACGTTGGTGACCCCTAATTGCGCGAGGTGGGCTGGAAAATTCTATTTACCTCCGGTTTACCAAATGAATAAACTGAGTGTCAGTCTGTCCGCTTTCGTGGGACTAGAAGCTAGCTCCAGAAAAGTGTCTTACATGTAGATATCCTTCAAGGTGAATGAAGTGAAATACAAAACTTTCCTTGTTAGTGCTAAACGTTGGTGACCCCTAATTGCGTGAGGGGGACTGGAACTCTGTCTATTTCTGGCTGGCCGCTCATAAGGGCGAGGTTCTACATAACCCAGAAATACACACAATACGAAGTTCCTTGAGGACAAATGGTCCCTTGCGCACTTATCCGGCGCTGAAAGAATCTTGCGTACTTGGTATTAAATCCTGTTTGGACTGGCTGGACTGTGGCGTGACTGCACGCTCCGTTTAAGCACACACAGTCGGTGGTTTCAATTCTGCTATACACGCTTGGCTGCTAGATATCGGGAAGCCGCAATGCTCTGACTGGTAATCCAATAGGCGAGTAGGAAACTACTACTGCAACATATGATTTCAGATTTTGCGTTGGATCGTTGCACACTGCGTGAGCGTATTTTCCCTTTAGAGAGAAATGGCGTTAACAAAAGGGGTTTTTGTTTCAGGTATTGGGGTTTGACAACTCGTAATGCTAGCTGTATTCAGAAACCCTCTATATCGAAGAGTATATGACGTTCTTTGCCTGACTGGAGTCTGCTCTAGCAAGTTGGTATCCCTGAAACTGAGACCCAAAAGAGACACCCTTTACATCAAGCAAACAACAAAATTAAAATAACGTTATACAAAACAGTTAGGCTCCCCTATGGGATTTAAATTTATTGTAATCATTGCTATGATAGTTTAGGGCTGTCTTTATCCATATAAGTCTCCCTCCTGTTCCTTCCACTCTATCAGCTATCATCATGCGCCTGCATAGGCTTAATATCTTTTGTACACCCATGTACCTGTCAGCAAATGTTCTGACAGCAAAAACTACTCCTCTTCTTCCAACTAAACATACAGGAAACCTAACCTTGTAGTTACAGTTGAATCTATTCATCTCTCAATCATTTAAATGAATATACATAAACAGATTACAGCATGAGACATTACAACATTAAATCATATGCCCCTTGGGGGAAAAATATTAATATCCCACAAAATGAATACATAGAAAATGCAATGTTCTTGCTTAAAAAAAATACAGTTGTGACTGAACATAAGATAGAATTATATCTATGGCGGGCGTCTGCTTTCTGTGAAAGTATGACTAGTGTCTAGCTACACAAATGCGCATAAAATGATTCTCCCTTGCCACTAGAAATATCTATCAAAAAGGAATAAGTGACTATCTCCTATAATTCAGTGTTTAAGTGAACAATCCACACCTCTGACATTATCTTACAGTAATGACAGTTAATTCTGCCGACTCTTAACCCATGGTAAGCATTGTAGGGACTGATTCTACGCCTAGTATCTGTTGTTATAAGTTTATCATTTAATCCCATTATAAACCATAACTTGTTTAAGCACCACTTAACTAAGGCGGTAGACTGCACTACATTATCACTGAATTAAATCACTAGGAGAGTCCTCAGAAATGAATTAAGTCACATTCCTATCAGATACATAAAACTAACATGAATATATCATATTATAAGAGTTGTTTACTCACCCCGAAAAATGACTAGAGATAGGCCTTAACATTTAGTTCTGTGTTAAAGTCTGCCTTATCTCATGATGGTCTCTCTTCGGACAGGAAATATTCTACGAGTGTGTTAGACTATTAAAACTCTCTAGATTTATATGTTTACAAACAACGCCACCAGGACACCTGCGTGGCCTGATTCTACAGATGTATCGGCGTAATGCGTAATAAAGAGTAAGACAAAGGTTTCTCTAGAGACGACATCATAAGAACACAGATCCCGTGAGAAAGTTTCCCCGGATAGGCGATGCATAATATTATTAATATCATGATCACTAACTGCGTTCTAATTGCCAAACACAGAGACCACCCGCGGGTTATCTTCCCCTGAGTCGGAGATCAAAACTGCTTTCCGACCGCAGAAGTTACATCCCACAGACAAGCCGTTTCTACACAGACACCTACACTCGTGATCAAAGACTTAAAGCGACCAGAGAAATGTTTCTCTGGTCGGACCAGGTGCGCGTATGTAATATTACGTTACATGACCGTCTGCTGGTCCAGTGGGAATTTTTATTCTGAAAGCCAGAACGTAAACACGCCTTGGGTGGGGTTTGAGAAGGTGAAAAAATTGGGCCACGAGGGTAGAAAAGAAAATACAAAATGTGAAGAAAACCAGAACATTAAAAAAAGTAATAAATTGGGACGAGATGGAAAATAAATTAACAGTCACTGTGACAAGTTGCCCCCCATTTTAAAGTTCGTGGAGCACGGACTACATGACAGTAATTTATCTTTTCTATAGACGTTCGTTACATGTCATTGGAACATCCTATACTCATGAGCCAAATTCGTTTCCAATTTCTGTCTGTCTGTATGACTACGAGTTCGTTTCTTTTCTTCCCTCTGTCTAATAGACGTTCGGCGAATGGGATTTTGCGAGGCCACTCGGCACTGACGTAATTCGTTTCCGTGTGAACCTGACCTTGCTTCCACAATTCGCTGTGCCTGTTTATGGTCCGGAAAATTATCCGCACCTGTTTTGAGTTTCGGCCCCGCCTGAACTCACTGGCCACTGCATAGGTAATCCGCCTGTTATGTGCAGTGTAATCATTGCTGGACTCGGGCTGTTTATGTTTCCGTATATATTTACGGGTCACGGGCGTGTACCTATTTGACCTGAGATAGCTGCAGTCTATCGGAATTTTCCGCGCGCGTGTAATCCGAGTTGGCAAATAAAGCCGTTCGTTGGCCAAAGAAATGCTAGCATTTGTTTCGGTGGGAGCATTGATCAATCTTCATACCTGTGCCGTCTAAAGGCGGGTCTGGAGCTTTCCTTGCCTTGCCACTCACAATTCTGGCTTGGTCAACGGAAATGATCAAGTTGCTCTGCAATAGCCTGGCGGAGGCGACTACTTTGCTGTCCATCAGTAGGGTTGAGACCACTAGAATAATGCGATTTAAATGAGAGAACTCTGCTGCCTGAAGCAGAGAGTAATCGATCGCATTCTGGGGTTCTACTAAATCATAACAGATCTCCGTAGCTTCTATCTTTGGAGAAAGATAGGTATTATCTGCGAGTTGCAGAGTTTGTTGAGTCGCTTTACCGTTACTAGCATGACGTGAGCCAAGGCTCTCAACAATGACTCCTTGTGAAGTAGTAAGGCAACTTTTCTCACTGTCTTCTGCTCTGAGAAACGTGAGAGACTCAGATGGAGTACCAGGGATCCCTTTGCCTGGAACCCTGTGTCCACCATAAACGTCAACTTTGCCCTCCCCTGAGGAAGTTAATGGCGTCGGTTGGCAAATGTCCTGCAATGCGAGATCCACTTCCTGGATTACAGGCTCCGCAGTCTGCAGGCAAAGGACTGGACGATTTGAGATCCCGTTAGATCGCAAAGTGCCCGAGATAGAACTCTCGGTGTGTTTTTCCAATGCTTCTTGGAACGAATTGGAAAGTTTAACCCTTTTAGCAAGCGACTTATTCTTGCACCTTTTAAGCTCAGGGTGATAAGAGGAGCGGCACCTCCTTTCTCCGATCGTTGAGTTGGAGGGATACGCCTCTGCATATGGTTTTTCGCTGTCCGGTCGGGAAGCTTGCGAAATATAACGTGATAGGGTGTGGCTCCCTTTTCTCGACGTCAAGTGTCGGTTAGGTGGTGCTCGGTCTGGCGCGTGAGAGGTTCGGGGTTCACCGCTTGCCAGACGGTAACAATCCGTATTATAATGCTTGTTAGCACCTCTCTCACCTTTGTGCAGTTTCCATGCCTGGGAACGTTTCGTGATTTTCCCTGTGGTTTTAGGTCTACTATTCCGACATAAGTCCTTTCCTATTTCGGGCTTCGGATCCAAGTCCAAAGGAAAGTCAATTTTCTGGAATTGGGGTTCGGTTTTAGCAGGCAAGTTATCTTTCAGGGGCGCAAGGTTTGCAGGGGCGTTGACCGTTAAGCGCACAGTAGAAGGGGAACTAGAGTGATTACATTTAGTATCTGTTTCCATCCTCCGGATTTGGCTATCTAGTTCATTCATTCTGATTTGGTGTAGCCTGTCCCTTTCTTGGCTTTCTTTGTCCCTTTCTTGTCGCTCCATTTCCAATTTCTGGTACTGTTCTTGTAGCTGCTTTTCCAATTCTTGTCTTTCTATTTCTCGTTCTTGTCTTTCTGTTTCCCATTGCTTGTCCCGTCCTTGACTTTGCTTTTCCCTTTGCTTCTCATCTTCTATCACTTCTTCTACATACTGTCGGGTGAATGCTTTACTCTCCCCAGTTTGTTTACAGGACCATGCCAAGATTAAACGGCTGTTAAACCCGTCGTCTACTTCGTATTGTCCTTCGTCAGAATAACTACTAGTGTAACGTGGATTTATCATCATCATCATCATATTAATGTATCACCAACAACTACAGCAAGGCTCAATGCTAGAGGTACGACCACACTACACTGGCTGACACAAACATACCATGACACTGGCTACAGGTACTGATCCTCTTTAATGAAAACTGTACACACACAAAACAATACGCATGACAATGCAATGAAGGATGCCTAATAACTTGCCAAAACACCGTAGCACCACATAATGTCAAAATGCCATTAACACGACACAATCAGTGGCTACACTATAATCACTTCTGAACAAACAACGCAATACATAACTGCGCTAATATTATTATAAGCATTATCCAGGAGAAAGTCACTAGATTCCACAATATCTATGAAGTAACAAACCAACTACTCCCGATCACATGAAAAGCAAGAAGTATGACCAAAAAACTGGCATCCATATGATATCCCAGCAAAACTGCTGACAAAGGCCAAACAACGACCGCTTAGCCCGGCAGACATATCTCGACCCCCTTTTCGCCAAAACGATTCTTCCGGCATCCCACTAGCCAAAACCGGCTGGCCGGGTATTGTCACACTCCAGTGTGACCACTCTAAAATTTAGTGAATGTTTCTCCTATGACATCCACCCCCCCCCCCCTTAAGAAAGAAAACGCAGTTTTCTTCCATTGGAGGAGTCACGCCCAATACCCACTAGAGTACGGGTGAACCAAAATACCAAGATAGCACCTCCTTTTGTAGATACAGCATGCCAGAGTTAATCACTACTATTGTTCTCCATGTCTTCTCACTCACTATACTAAATACACAAAACATGTACACATCCACACCAGGTATTGACAGTCGTGAAAAATAACAACGACTGACTAACCCTGGCGTCGCTTACGCAAAATGCACGTTACCCAAAATCCAAATACCTGATTGCCACCAATTAACCCCTAAGTTCTCGTAACACAATCATCATGTCACAACATAGTTATAGGCATAATATAATATGGTATGTCCACACATAAAGTACACCTACTAGATCTTGCCTTTATGGCAGCATATACCATACATTGAATATTAAAATACATCATCATGAAATATCAACTGAAATAGTCATAATGCCTTACTTACATAAATTCCCATATATACTCTCTTTTCAGATGTAAGTTTTCCCAGAAACTATAACTGTTCAATTATTTGACAACCTGGACAAGACATCTGTTACTACATTTACAACATCCTCATATTGATATAATAGTAGAACTGGGGGCGCGGGTCAGAGCCTATCAGGTTCGGTTCGCGTCAACCGAAAGATCTTACTAAAACGAACCCGAAAATCTAGCTCTAGCTAACGCTGAACTATTAGCAGATGGTTTCGAAGCAAAGACATATGCTTCTGCCTAACTGCCCTACGCGCACCCCAACTATTCACAAAAGTAACACGTGCCATTTTGGTATTGTCGCGTAGCGACAATACTTCTACAAACTTAACCGGCGCAACCTCATCAAACACTCGTCTGAGTGTGCGCCAACTAGCACTCAGTGGCACATTACGCACCAAAACTGTGCGATCACTAACTCTCGGACTTGAATATAAGTCCCCACTGCTCCTAGTCATGTCCTTCGGTACATGCCGCGAACTTCGCTTCCGGTGTACCTTTTGTTTATCAATCTTGGAAGTTTGGTGATGCTGAGCCTCTGCATCAGCTACACCTATGGCACTATGCACCCCGCGTACATTACCGACGGTTTAAATCGGCAATCGGATCCTCCAGGACCAACGCGTAGACTCTACCCGTAATGAACGGTGTGTCCACCCTAATGCACGCCTGGGGGTAAGTCTCAACTTTGCCCCCGAACGTGGTGCATTTTACCGTTTTGCCAGTCAGGCATGAGTCGTCGATGCAAGATCGACGCACCCCAATTGTTGTGCATCCGGTGTCTCTCAACACCTGGACTGGTCTATTCTCCACCTTTCCTTCGTGGAGGATCACCTTGCCAGTCTCATGCACTGCCGATAGACATGGTGCCGCATGCCCACATTGTAGCACTAATCTCTCGTTCGCATTGAACAGAGGACGGCACCCCGCACAGTCCTCGCTGTTCATTGTGTCCAACACAACCGCGGAATTTGCGTGTTCAATCGGAGTAGTGCAGCTATCAGCACTATGACCCCTGCCACCGCAATTGGTACACATGCGCTCTTTCTTTTTCTCCTCGCGTGTACCTTTGCTGGAGCCCTTCGATGACGAAGACCCCGCATCAGAGTCAGAAGACCGACTCTCTGAGGACGCACTCCTCTGCTTATGATGTTTGGTTTTATACCAAAATCGGTCTTCGTCACGCGAGTCCTCGAATCGTACCTGCTTTCGCGCTTGACGATCCCCTCCGTTGCTATAACTATCATAACGTTGGCTCTGCCACCTCGGCCAACTGTTCCTATGGGAACGAAAATTCGTATTAGTACCTTTATATGGCCGATAAGGACTGGAGGGCCTCTCATAACTCTGCTCTTGACCCCTGTCTGCCTTATCTGACTGATTTTGCCTAGTTTGGCGTTGAACTTTGCCCACACTGGCAACTATGTCTTCTGTCAGACCCGACTTCTGAATAGGTTTGCCCGGATGGGCCAGGACATAATGGTGCCCCAACTGGGCCATGGACTCAATGTCCTTTGGCTGACGTTCCTGGAAGAACGCCACCAACTCACTAGAGCATGAGGACAACACTTTGTCACGTAATACTAAGTCTAGCAAGCCATTAAAGTCCTTTGTTATCCCTTCCATTTCGATCCATCTATTCAGCAGAAGTTTGATCTTTGAGATAAAATCCTCAAAGTCCTGGTCTGAACTAGGCATCGCGTTTTTAAAACGCGTCCGGTAGCCGTCAGCAGTCAGACGGAACCTCCGGAGCAATCTTTCCTTCACTTTGTCATAATCAGCCCTTTCCTCTACAGGGAGGCTATAAAAAGTCTCCATCGCGGGCCCCACTAGCAGTGTTGATAGAAGAGATGGCCACTGATCCCTATCAGCCTTGTAGGCCACACATCGGCCTCAAATCTTTCCAAAAAAAAATCTAAACTATCAATTTTCTCATTGAAATTTGGTAGCCGCAGTCTAAAAGGACGATGAGCCGCACCAGAAGTTGAGTTCTGACCACTCGCACCCACTTCTAACTTCTTTAATTGTATCTCCTTCTCCATCATTTTCTCTTCCAGAGCTATTCTCATTCTCTCCTTCTCCAACTGTATATCTTCCTTCATCTCTTTCTTGTATCTCTCCTTCATCTTCCTTTCTTGTAACTCGAATTCTCTCTGCTTCTCTTCTTTCATCTTCCTTTCTTGTAACTCTTAATTCTTTCTCTGCTTTCACTCACTTTCTTCTTTCATCTTCCTTTCTTGTAACTCCTTATCTTCTTTCATCTTCCTTTCTTGTAACTCCTTATCTTCTTTCATCTTCCTTTCTTGTAATTCGTATTCTTTTCTTTTTAGCTCTAACTCTTCAGCTCGAGCATTTCTTAGAGCATTTTGTTTCTCATCAATTCTCTCCCTCTCTTCCTTCTCTTTTCTGTCATCTTCCTCCTTTGCTGCTTTCTCTTTCAAATCTTTTTGATTCTCTATTGAATTGAATTCTGCCTTAGCAAACTCCACTAATTCTTTTCCTGTGTACCCGGCTGCTTGGCCTATCCGCATGCAAGTATCAATGTCCATGATGTACACTTAGAATGCTCAGTATTATTTCTTACAATAGATTTACTATCAAATCACTCAGTTGTATGTACTGTAACCTCTTCACTTATATCAGTAGAAAACTCTCTGGTTACAATGGTGCAGTAAATATTATAAATATAAATATCTCTTCTCACTATACATATATGTATATATATATGCGTGTAAGTATATGACACCTCAACTCTCAGTGTAAATATATCATCACCCTCTACCTCTTATGATATCAATAAAGTCCCCCTTAGCCTCTTGGCTATGTTATGACGACTTGTGAAAATTAGGACTTTCTGATCCCTTATTCTCTATTATAGCATCATCTCAACTCACCATAGTCAATAGCTGTCTAATAACAACTTCCTGATCTCTTGACACTAATGTCAACTTGGTTCAAAATAGGTATTACTTCCACACTTCTATCCTGGCACCCACACTGGTGCTATAATCCAATAACACTTCTGTTAATATTACACTGAATAATCTCTGTTATGCAAGTACTGTGGCAAAAAGAACACAAATGAGGACTACACAGATGAAGTAAACACACACACATCACACCACGAAAACAAAATTCCAGTCACGAGGAACAAGACGATAGAACACAAAGAGAAGACGCAGATTAATATCTACAATGCGTGACTGAGCACGACCGAAAACAAGGGATACCTGTAAACGTATTTACAAGATAGTAAGATAGGACAAGAGAACACACCCCTTAAACGGAACACAAGAAATACTAAATGTACACGACAATATAAATACATACACCACAACTACAGCTAACACCAACCTAGCTCGGAATGTTATGCAGGGCAGTTGCAGGAAATTCGTCTGCCAGACTCCGCCACAGAACAAACACAGCCACAACTTAATAGAATTGGTCTAATCCAATCCTTTCCACGAAAGGCCAAAACTGGATTACACTCACACACCAATACACTATAACACCAAAGACTCTACAAAAACCACACTCAACAATGAGGTGCTAGAAGGTAACTCTTCCACCAAGCCCTATCTTCACTTCAGAGATAATAAACTAAGTAACCTATCAGTAATAATATACTATAATGCCACAACTATATGTATATATAATGCAAATATAAACAAACTACTAAGGTAATAAAGTAAGATCAGACTTAACTAACAAACAATATACAATCAAACAAACTAAATCATACTTGTACACTGAGAAAAGACAAAACAAAAGGAAAGAAAACAATAACAAGTTAAGAAGCAGACAAAGAAAATAGCATACACTCTTCAACAAATCAAAGTAACTGATAAATAGAATCAGTAAGAAAGACAGACTAGAAGATTAAATACTCAGAAAAAACAACAAAATATCGATATAGTACATAAACAAACAAACAACAACTTAACTGAAGCTCCAATGGCGCTTGAGTAAGCAGAATCCTCCGCACTGACGAAGATGATGAACAGAACAAACAGGACTCCACACTTGAAAACACGTAATCCAAACGAATATAAGTCCAGGAATAACTGTCAAATCTGAGTGTCACTGTCCCGTAATTTCTTGTATGATGACCGCACTATATTCCACGATGCTCACACAGCACTGTCAATATTATCATTGGAAATGTTCACTTCTGCAAAGTTCAGCTACACAGTTACAATCAATAGTCTACCCGACAGGTACACGTGTAAGATCCTTGGTACTGTCACATATGTAGCACACGACCAGTCTATAAAGACGTAGAATGGTCCAAGGATCCCAGCAGACTGTAAGGTAATATCCACTGGACTCCAACACGTCGGTAAGACCGTCTGTAGACGAAATACGCCCCTGGTCAGGCACTTCTGTGTTGTTAGGCACAGTCACAGGCGTCGACTTAGGGAGGTCAATGCACGAGATTTTCACCCCTGAGTGGGCACATCTGGGTAGTAAGATGATGGCATCACTTTGCAGGAACACTGGTATATAACGACAAAATCTCCCTCCTGATGACACCACAGTCTACCACTCGGGCCCTGAGCACACCAATATTGACAAAATCTCCCTCCTGATGACACCACAGTCTATCACTCGGGCCCAACTACACCAAAGAAAATAGCCAACTGGTTTCCTCTACATCCTACATAACCCCTCTAACCACACCTGTCACTCCGCTGCTCCGGCTGGATCACTGTCGCCCACAAGCAAAAAGACTCAGAAATGTGTCAAACTGACCCGTTTGCCCCACACTGTAACAACAGCTTAACACTTCAACAACTGTAAACAGCCCTGCAACCACGCCCTAACAAACAACTTGAAACTTAATTACACACTATTCCACCTGCGATAAACTGACAACTTACAGAAAATAACCATAGCAAACTACAATGCAACAAGTAGGTCAGCGCTTGAGAACGAGGTCAGGTCAAGCGACCGTAAACAGGACACTAATAGATCGACACACACATTAACTTCAACTGGACACTGAAACGTAAACAACTCACACCCGTGAATTGACGGAAAATATGAAGGCGGCCAGACAGTGGCGTTACAAGCCTTTTAACACTGTGTGTGCACAATAAATAATGGCATAATTACTGCCCCACAGGCTATAATGCCTTATTATCAAATAATATAGAATCACTGATGCTAGCTAGCTGGGAAAACGCTATAACATACTGGCCTCCATGGCCAAAGAATAGTCTGCAATAAATATGAGCCAAATACTAGAAAATAACTGGCCCCATGGTCCACAGGTCCACCACAAAATCGGACGAGACCTCAGATGTCAGAATAACTACTAGTGTAACGTGGATTTATCATCATCATCATCATATTAATGTATCACCAACAACAATAGCAAGGCTCAATGCTAGAGGTACGACCACACTACACTGGCTGACACAAACATACCATGACACTGGCTACAGGTACTGATCCTCTTTAATGAAAACTGTACACACACAAAACAATACGCATGACAATGCAATGAAGGATGCCTAATAACTTGCCAAAACACCGTAGCACCACATAATGTCAAAATGCCATTAACACGACACAATCAGTGGCTACACTATAATCACTTCTGAACAAACAACGCAATACATAACTGCGCTAATATTATTATAAGCATTATCCAGGAGAAAGTCACTAGATTCCACAATATCTATGAAGTAACAAACCAACTACTCCCGATCACATGAAAAGCAAGAAGTATGACCAAAAAACTGGCATCCATATGATATCCCAGCAAAACTGCTGACAAAGGCCAAACAACGACCGCTTAGCCCGGCAGACATATCTCGACCCCCTTTGCGCCAAAACGATTCTTCCGGCATCCCACTAGCCAAAACCGGCTGGCCGGGTATTGTCACACTCCAGTGTGACCACTCTAAAATTTAGTGAATGTTTCTCCTATGACACTTCTCCTCCATGTACTTAGCTACCTCAAGGGCAATCCTATGCACTTTATCTAGATCGGCCATTATCTCAGGGTAAGCAAACACTATAGAAGAATAAAACCTAGAGATCTTAGTTACCTAGTCCGCTTAGGAGCTGATTAACTTAATAATCAATAAAATCTAAGCTAGCATGGGAAAACTTTAAAAAACGAGAAGTTTCTAAACACTTTGACTGCGACAAGCAAAAACCCCCAAAACTCCGAAAAATGTAAGTGATGTAAAACTTATTACTATCGCTTCACCCCACTTCTGTCAGTACTTAGCTATTGAGAGGATTGGTTACTATCATCCGAATGAACACCCTACCTTGGTACAGATGCAAGCTAGTAACTGACTACCTGTAGCTTCTTATCTCAGATTAAAGAGCTACTCCTGAAAAACATATTAAACCCTTAAAAAAAAATTTTTTTTTTTCAACAATAATCGTCAGATTTGTCAACCAAAAACTCAGCAGTGATACCAGCAACCTTAACCAGCAACATAAAATCACATCAATAATCATCAGTTAATCAAAATATGCAAAATACACCAACGAACACACACACCACCAATCATAAAACCTGTAGAACACAGAGAAATGAAGAAACTGAGTGTCAGCCCGTCCGCTTTCGTGGGACCAAAAGCTAGCTCCAGAAAAGTGTCTTACATGTAGATATCCTTGAAGGTGAATGAAGTGAAATACAAAACTTTCCTTGTTGGTGCTAAACGTTGGTGACCCCTAATTGCGCGAGGTGGGCTGGAAAATTCTATTTACTTTCGGTTTACAAAATGAATAAACTGAGTGTCAGTCTGTCCGCTTTCGTGGGACTAGAAGCTAGCTCCAGAAAAGTGTCTTACATGTAGATATCCTTCAAGGTGAATGAAGTGAAATACAAAACTTTCCTTGTTAGTGCTAAACGTTGGTGACCCCTAATTGCGTGAGGGGGACTGGAACTCTGTCTATTTCTGGCTGGCCGCTCATAAGGGAGAGGTTCTACATAACCAGGAAATATTCTACGAGTGTGTTAGACTATTAAAACTCTCTAGATTTATATGTTTACAAACAACGCCACCAGGACACCTGCGTGGCCTGATTCTACAGATGTATCGGCGTAATGCGTAATAAAGAGTAAGACAAAGGTTTCTCTAGAGACGACATCATAAGACCACAGACCCCGTGAGAAAGTTTCCCCGGATAGGCGATGCATAATATTATTAATATCATGATCACTAACTGCGTTCTAATTGCCAAACACAGAGACCACCCGCGGGTTATCTTCCCTTGAGTCGGAGATCAAAACTGCTTTCCGACAGCAGAAGTAACATCCCACAGACAAGCCGTTTCTACACAGACACCTACACTCGTGATCAAAGACTTAAAGCGACCAGAGAAATGTTTCTCTGGTCGGACCAGGTGCGCGTATGTAATATTATGTTACATGACCGTCTGCTGGTCCAGTGGGAATTTTTATTCTGAAAGCCAGAACGTAAACACGCCTTGGGTGGGGTTTGAGAAGGTGAAAAAATTGGGCCACGAGGGTAGAAAAGAAAATACAAAATGTGAAGAAAACCAGAACATTAAAAAAGTAATAAATTGGGACGAGATGGTAAAATAAATTAACAGTCACTGTGACACTGGGAACTGAGAGGAGGGTAATTCCTCTCCAGTTGTTGCAGTCTGCAAGGTAGCCCTTCTTGGGCAATTTGACAATTATTCCTTTACTCCACTCTGTTGGTGTTGTCTCAGTTTCCCAGACTTGTGCAAATAGTGATTCTAATAGTTCTGCTGCTAGTTCAGGGTCTGTCTTGAATAGCTCAGCATTTAGATTGTCGTGACCAGGCGCTTTTCCATTTTATAGCCCTTTGATAGCTGTGATGATTTCTTCTTTTCGTGGAATGTCTGTATTTACGCCTAAGTCACTTTCAGCCTCAGGAACATTCAGCTGAGTCTCTGGTGGTCCCTTATTCAGTGTTTCTCATTATCATTATCCGAGATCTACAGTGTTGATAACCACCGTCTGTCCCGCATTTTTTTTTGTGTTTTTTTTTTTGTTTCTTAAATTCTCGTCCGAATTGTGTGTTTTGAAACTTCCAACGTTTCACTGCTAACATTTACTATTTTTTTTTTTTTTTTTTTGCAAAGAAGAGGTGATCACCCGAGACAATGAGAGTGCTTCATGACTGTCAATAAATGGGATTATAACATGAGGAATATAACCATTGCCTTGACTTTTCACGTTTGGCAGGGGTTGTCTACCTAGTACTAGACATGTAGGATGTTCCTATAGTCCATCCCCGGCCCCCAGGCTACTCATTAAATTTACTCGTCCTTAAAAACTACGCCACCTGGCGTAGGCGATGAGGTCGCCAACTAGCTTCCGGTTCCTGGCGTTCACTGGTGACTCCCCCGTGCCATGTTTTCATTCATTGAGAGACTGGCGTTGACGACCATGCATCTTCATTTCTCACGGTCTCTGGTGTTTTGTTCTGTTTCTTAGAGGACTTCTTCTTCGTTTGATTTTCTGCCTAGTATTTTGCTGGAAACTGAGAGGAGGGTAATTCCTCTCCAGTTGTTGCAGTCTGCAAGGTCGCCCTTCTTGGGCAATTTGACAATTATTCCTTTACTCCACTCTGTTGGTGTTGTCTCAGTTTCCCAGACTTGTGCAAATTGGCTGTCCAAGGTAGCTAGAAGTAGGCTAAGGCGCAGTGGACTGTGACCGCCACGTTGCCCGAGTGGCTATTGATGTGAACGCTAGGCCCTAGTTAGCCATAACTGGTTGAAATGAAAAACAGTGGGCCATGTGTTCGATACAGCCCCAAAAAAGAATTCAGAGACGCAGTAATAAGGTGTAAGGGTTAGGTTAAGGAATCCTGAACTAAACCCTAACCCTAACGTCGACAACTTATTTGTATGACTTCATAAAAGACCCACTATTCTTCATTTCAATCCCTTTAACCGAACGCCAACCCTGTTTTGGAGCTTTAAATGTCTTGACAAACACTGAGAACATATTAAAAAAAAAAAAAGAATATTCCAACTCAAAGTGAAACACAGTGTTTCCAACCAACATGGCAGCCTCTGTTCTACTGTCCTTTATTTCAGCTCTCATGGACATATTGTGACTTGAGTCACTGTGTATGTTACAACAGTGCATTCTTAATTTTTAGTTGAAATGAAGAACAGTGTGCCAAGTGTTTGATGTGGCCTTAAAACAGAAGAGACTAAGTTGTAAGGGTTAGGTTTAGACATCCTAAACCCTAACCTTAATCCTAATCTTAACAACTTGGGAGACTTATTTGCATGGCATCAAAAAACACATCCCACTATTCTTCATTTCAACCTAATTTTCTTTTATGTTAAAAAGTTAACTCAGTTATGATTGCCAGGTTTAAACATTTGCATGAATAGATATTCTGATATCGATGAAATCATATTCTTCAAAGTTATTGTAATTGTTTGAGAAGTGATTGTGATATGGTCACATTTTTCAGACAATTCAATTATTTACTATTTATGAAATCTTGTCTTAAAAACAAAAGACACCAGATTACATTTCACATATGCATAGAACTCTGAGCATGAAAGTCCTGTTTTTAATTTGAGCATTCCAAATCATGGAGCCACCTTTTGGTATAGTTTGATACTACCCATATGAAAATAATCATTTTATTGTCCTACAAAACCTGCTGGTCAATAGATCATTATCATCATTTTAGTGTTCTACAAGACCTGCTGGTCAATAGATCATTATCATAATTTTAGTGTTCTACAAGACCTGCTGGTCAATAGATCATTATCATAATTTTAGTGTTCTACAAGACCTGCTGGTCAATAGATCATTATCATAATTTTAGTGTTCTACAAAACTTGCTGGTCAATAGATCATTATCATAATTTTAGTGTTCTACAAGACCTGCTGGTCAATAGATCATTATCATAATTTTAGTGTTCTACAAGACCTGCTGGTTAATAGATCATTATCATCATTTTAGTGTTCTACAAGACCTGCTGGTCAATAGATCATTATCATCATTTTAGTGTTCTACAAGACCTGCTGGTCAATAGATCATTATCATCATTTTAGTGTTCTACAAGACCTGCTGGTCAATAGATCATTATCATCATTTTAGTGTTCTACAAGACCTGCTGGTCAATAGATCATTATCATCATTTTAGTGTTCTACAAGACCTGCTGGTCAATAGATCATTATCATCATTTTAGTGTTCTACAAGACCTGCTGGTCAATAGATCATTATCATCATTTTAGTGTTCTACAAGACCTGCTGGTCAATAGATCATTATCATAATTTTTCTTTCCTTATGAGCATAGAGCCACCATTGTAGCTGGTCCCTGAAGAAAGCTGGAGTATATTGTGACACCAGTAAAGATCAAAGAATAAAGAGATAGAGGATGGCAACAAGAGAAGATATTGGACATCGTGGCGGCGTGGAGAGAAGTCAACAGCAGAATTGATCAATTGTACTGGAGACAGGAAGTTGTGGAGAGACATGATCACCTATACTGCTAAACCTGAGGCTTTTATTCATGGAAACTACAGTTACAGAGATCCAGGAAACAAAAAAAAAAAAAAAAGGAAATATTGGCAGAGATCAACATAGATGCAGAAAATATTTGTTATGTTTGAGGATCCCATTAATGAGTATTTGTTGCGCACATATTCTGTATTCTATATTTGTATGGAATTGTGTGACGCACGGATTACTTCAGTGAGGCATACAATTCGTCCTGTATGTCTATTTAATATGGAAAAATATATATTTGTATTTATTGAGTGTACGAAAAATGCTTTCCTTTGTAAAGCTAGATAATCCATGATTGGTTTATACTTTTGATTAGGTGGATGATCTCCCTTGAATATTGATTTAGCGTATGAATACCGAATTTAAGTCATTTCTCATTTGTTAGGGCCAGAAAATAGATTGATTTTGTTTAGAATGTTTATGGCCTGAATTCATATGTATTACTTGTCTAGTGCAAGAAGATTCAGTCTTATATTGTATATCTTCGTATGTTTAGGTCGGACCATATTCTTTGTGCCGAACTCTGGGGCAGGTATTCGTTGTCCTACGGAGGCGTACTGAGTCTCGGCAAAGCCGGCTGAGAATGGCCGTGTGTATTTTTGGGCTGGTCCTTTTAAAGGTTGAAAAGTGATTTGTGAATGATTTTTTCAGAAGGAGATAGTGTCTCTGCGAGATTCTATTGTCAGAGATTCTCCTCATGCACTTTATTATTAATTCGGACTCCAGGTAATACCAGACCCTTCTTTTTGATGATCTCTATTTGGTTAGACCTAGATGGACATCGTGTTTCGAGCATCGTTGGTCGTTTATATATACAGTTGAAGATGACATGTTTCCCAACAGAGCTTATGTCTACATGAAGCAACCTTATTAATGTGGAACTGTAGGGAAACTCTATGAAAATTATTGATATTCAAATTGTGAATTAACTTTGGCTTATCATTATCCTTCTGCTGGGTGAGTGAGCAAAACTCAGGAAGGTAGCCATCTCTTGTCATCGTTATGGATCACTGTCAAGAGAACAGTATATCAAACCTATTATCGGACAGTGATATGGAGATCTTATTAATATGAAAACCCCTATCGTGGTTTAACTTTGTTACATAAACATTTGATATATGCCACTGGAGAACTTAGCCAAGGAAAAAGTTCGTCCAGTGAACTCTTTATATGTTTACACACCCACACCCACTGATGCGTTCAGTCAGTTAGGGGATATGGCAATAGTCTGCCAGAACATTGAATGATTACCTTATATCGCCCATCATATTTGAATGCTGCATGAAATATGATCTACTATTCAAATGCCTAATGATGTACATGTCAACATGTTCCTATGACTATGTTCCGTGCTGTCCAGATGTATGCGTCCTTATTAAACTGTGAAATGTCAGCTGTAGTTCCAGTCATCATTGACTTGCATAAGAGTGTGTGAGTGTAATATTATCAAGTGGTCAATTACACAGAACCATTCCACCATTCGCGTTACCTGACACTCCCACTCTGTGTCAACATGACCGGTTGATTCAATTATGCAGTGGTAACCCAAAGAAGACCTTCTTCACTGATGACCAGTACACGACCCCGAATATATCAACCTTTTTCAGTATTCTCATTACTTTAGTACTTTGTACCTTTATTTGACTTATCATGTTTTCTTATTCATTCCTGCAGGTGTGCTAGTTCGTCATCCTGTATACTTGCCTAGGATCAGTTCACGAGGGAAGCAGAACCTTACTTTACCAGTGAAACTAAGCTATCTGTGGTGTTATAGTCACCTAAAGGTTTCAGTTCCAGATGGATCCAAGCCAGGGAAATGACCTTGGGTAAACTAATTAATTTATTACCTGTCAACTTCCTGTAGAGCTTAGACCTGTCAGCAAGGTCATGCCAATCCTTCCTGTTCCTGAAACCATCTGTTCAAAGTCTTTTCATGTCACCTTTTATCCATTTTCTGTCCGATTGCAATTTCTGTCCTGTATGTTTTTTGGTCTCCCTCTATTTCCTCTTATCCTGTGGATTCCAGAGCAAGAACTTGCTTGTGATGTTGTCAGCTGGTTGTGTCCCTTTCAACACCATTGACTTCTCCTTACCTCTTGTTTCACAGGTATGCATTTGGTTCTTTCTGTCATTTGCACATTGATGGCCTCATCATACCATTTAAATCCTTCTAATTTATGCAGCCATTTATGAAAGTCTGCAACTTCTTGGTTGTTTGTGTTTTTCTCCATGTCTCAAAGCTAAGCAGCATGAGTGTCTTTACATCTAAGTTGAAGATTGTGCCTATAGTGTTGGGCTTGATTTCTGTTGATTTCCCAGTGACATGAAATCTTCTCATGCCTTTTGTGTTCTTATTTTAGTATCACTGTCTGCTCCTCCAGCTTTGCCAGTGGTGTTGCTGTCAAGATATTTGTGCATATTCACACCTCAAGTTAACAGGGATGAAATAAAGATTTTGTCCATTCATTTGTTCTTAATTTAATTGTAATAACATTTAGGAACTTGCAGAAACAATTTGCCTGCCTCTTACGGCATTAACCAAATAAAGATTTTGTTTGTCCATTCATTAACTAAGTAAAGATTTTGTATGACTTAGTGCAGTATTAAAAAAGACAATTTTCCCCAAATATACTTTGTGAGCTATCTTATTAAGTGGTCTGATGCTAACTATTTTTGTTGTGTAGGCTGGGGGTTGAAAATGTTGAGACTTCCACAACAAATTTACTAGCAGACATTGAACAAGTGGAGCAAGAAGGACAAATAACAAAGGTGCAACTGCTATCTTGTTATGAGAAATGTCTGTTTTGTTGTTGCTAGTTCACATTTTAGTTATAGTCAGGGTGAATTAATCTGATAGAAATATCTGCTCTGCTGTTGGTAGTTCACAATTTAGTTAAGATCAGGGTGAATTAAACTGATAAAAATGTCTGTGCTGATGTCAGTAGTTCACAGTTTAGTTATGGTCAGGGTGAATTCATCTGATATAAGTGTCTGTGCTGACATCAGTAGTTCACAGTTTAGTTATGGTCAGGGTGAATTCATCTGATATAATTGTCTTTGCTGACGTCAGTAGTTCACAGTTTAGTTATGGTCGGGGTGAATTAAACTGATAGAAATGTCTGTGCTGATGTCAGTAGTTCACAGTTTAGTTATGGTCAGGGTGAATTCACCTGATATAATTGTCTGTTTGACAGCATACATAGGGACAGTTTATGGAAAATACTGAGGGCTTATGGAATTCCAAGCTGCATAGTGTCAATCATAAAAAGCCTCTATGCCAACTTTACGTGTAGTGTTGGGCAGAGCAACCTAACCTTTGAGGTGAAGACAAGAGTATGACAGGGATGCCCCTTATCAACCACTCTATTTTTAACAGTCATAGATTCGGTGATGCGCCAGACAACAGAGGGCAGTCCAAGAGGAATAAGATGGTCTACATTTTCTACATTGGAAGATCTGGAATATGCAGATGACATTGCACTACTATCACATTCACATCAACACTTCCAGGAAAAAACGGATAGACTTAATAAGTTTAGCCAGCAGGTGGGCTTGAACATCAATTTAAAGAAGTCAGAGGTCATGACGCTTAATGTGAGCAACCCTGAACCCATATCAGTAAGGAGTCAGCAACTGGTACAGACAGACACCTTCACATACCTAGGATGCATAGTAACACCAGACGGCGGGGCAGGCAAAGACATCAACATCAGAATGAATAAGGCAAGAACAGCCTTTTTTAGCCTAAACAACATCTGGAAGTCCTCTCAATACAGCACAAGCACAAAATTAAGATTATATCAAAGCTGTGTGCTTTCTGTGCTTCTCTATGGTGCGGAATGCTGGAGAGTTACAGAGAAGGAAATGTCGAAATTGTCCTCTTTTCACACAACATGCCTAAGAAAAATTCACTGAATCTTTTGGCCGAATACCATCTCCAACCAAGATCTGCTTACTCGGAGCAAGCAAGAGGACATGCACACCATCATAGCTGGCAGACGCTGGAGCTGGGTTGGACATGTCCTCAGAAGAGACCCCGATGCCATCACAAGAACAGCCATGCTTTGGACCCCTGAAGGAAAACGAAAGAGAGGCCGACCAAAAACAACCTGGCAGAGGACTGTGGAGGCTGAGATGCAAAGAATGAACCAGAGTTGGGGCACTGTACGAAGGATGGCCGCCGACTGAGCAAAGTGGGATCAATTTGTTGTTGCCCTACAAGACGCCACTAGGCGTGATGGCCACTGACTGCTTTGACGGTCGGCGGCTAAGGATCAAAGAAGAAGAAGAATTGTCTGTGCTGACGTCAGTAGTTCACAGTTTATTTATGGTCAGGGTGAATTCATCTGATATAATTGTCTATGCTGATGTCAGTAGTTCACAGTTTAGTTATGGTCAGGGTGAATAAATCTGATATAATTGTCTGTGCTGCTGTTACTAGTTCAGTAGTTCACAGGTTAGTTATGGCCAGTGTAAAGATGAGTTAAACTGATAGAAATTGTGCATAACCTATTACTTGTGTTTCACCATTGTCTGTGTAATTTGCTGTTGAAAGATCCAGGCCCATCAATTCAGTTGTCTGCTGTGTAATAAGCCTGCACCAGAGCAGTTAATGTGTTCTTTCAGCGATGGTTTCTTTAGTAATTTGTGTTTTCCAGGCTTACGTACAACCTCAGTATTAATAGGCTCCAGCGACATCATCATCTTCTTCATTACCCTTCTGCTGCCTAAGGAGCTTATGCCTTCGACAAATTCATTCCAAGATCTCTCCCTTTCATGTCAGTCTCCAGTTCTCTTCTCCACATCTTTGGTCTCTCTCTAGCTGTCTGTCTCTCTTTAGCTGTCTCTCTCTAGCTGTCTGTCTCTCTCTAGCTGTCTGTCTCTCTCTACCTGTCTGTCTCTCTCTAGCTGTCTGTCTCTCTCTCTACCTGTCTGTCTCTCTCTAGCTGTCTGTCTCTTTCTCTCTACCTGCCTGTCTCTCTCTAGCTGTCTGTCTCTCTCTCTAGCTGTCTGTCTCTCTCTAGCTGTCTGTCTCTCTCTACCTGTCTGCCTCTTTCTCTCTAGCTGTCTGTCTCTCTCTAGCTGTCTGTCTCTTTCTCTCTACCTGCCTGTCTCTCTCTAGCGGTCTGTCTCTCTCTCTAGCTGTCTGTCTCTCTCTAGCTGTCTGTCTTTCTCTACCTGTCTGTCTCTCTCTAGCTGTCTGTCTCTGCTTTCTGTTCAACAAAGCTAAATTTGTTCACAAAATCCTGTCACAGAATGCTCCAACATATCTGTGGCCAATGTTCAAATACAATGAAAGACGCAGCCAACGCCTTAACAAAATACAAGTGCCCAAGCCTAGGCTTGACTTATTCAAGAAAAGCTTAGCTTACTCTGCTGCTCATCTTTGGAACTATCTTCCACATTATCTAAAACATAACAACCTCAGTCCCTATTCATACAGTCGTAAACTTTTCGAATACTTTATGAGTTCTGATTATCTGCCCCCCTAATGTGATTATTTTTCCGAACAAATGGTATAATATCGAGTGTAGGTTTAATGATGATGTTAGTGCTTTTCAACATCTTTTGTTTCATGGTAATACTTAGTTTGTACTTTTCAACATATTCTATTTCATGTTTATAATTAGATACTGTGAATGTGAGTATGCTATTATTTTACCTTTACAACGTTGAATTCCTTGAATTGATGGGTAAAATATATACTTACTTACTTAGTCGTTCCCCTTCTACCGTGAGGTGTAGAGGTTTGGAAGAGAGAGCGCCAGACTATCCTATCGGCTGTCTTCTTCCTGGCCTGGTTCCATTCTAGTCCTCGGTCCTTCAAAGATTGTCTAATGTTGTCCTCCCAGCGGACTCTGGGTCATCCTGGAGGTCTGGATCCCTGGCTCTTTGTTTCCCATGCTTGTCGTGGTAGCCGATCTTCTCCCATTCTGCAGACATGGCCAAACCATCTTAGTTCGGACTGTTCTATTTGGGTCTGCAGCGGATGGGATTTTAGGCCTTGACGGATCGTCTGGTTGCGGACCATGTCTCTTCTTGTTACTTCAACCACTTTCCTCAGATACCTCATTTCTGAGGTTTGGATCTGGCTTTTGTGGGTTGTAGTCATTGCCCACGACTCGCATCCATATGTCAAGACTGGGACATAGGTGGAGCGGTATACAGCCATCTTCGTTTTCTTACCAACCTCTTTCTTGCTGAGGAATCCACGATTTATGGCCTGAAAAAGTCTCCCAGCCGCTGCTTTTCGAGTGGCCAACTCTTCTTTGATGCCTCCCTTTCGGTCTATAATAGCTCCGAGATATTTAAAGTGGTCGACCTGCTCCAGGACCTGTTCTCCCAAATTAATCTGATGTTTTCTTTCTTCTCGTGATAACACCATGGATTTTGTTTTAGAGCTGCTTATGACCATCCCTCTCTTCTCCAGCTCTTCCTTCCAGACTTGCAGGTTGGATTGGAGATGTGCCTCTGATTTAGCAATCAGGGCAACATCATCAGCAAATGCCAGCTCTGAAATATAGACCTGTCTCATCTTCCAGTACCCCACTGAATACTTTCTTGTTCTCTCCTTACATGCCTTGATGACATCGTCCATAAGGAGTATGAAGAGGTAAGGTGATAGGATATCACCTTGTCTTACACCAGTGGTGGTCCTGAACTCTTCTGACTTATGGTTTGCTGTCTTCACATAATTTCTGCAAGACTTGTAGAAGGTCTGTATAGCATGAATCAGAGGTGCTGGAATATTCTTCCTTGCCAAACAGTCCCAAAGTTTGCTCCAGGGGACCCTGTCAAACGCCTTTTCCAGGTCTATGAAACAAAGATGGATCTCACTCTTATACTCAAGGGCCTTTTCACTCAGCTGTCTGAGTGTGAAGATTAGGTCTTGAGTACTTCGGTTTGCTCTGAATCCGCACTGGACCTCATCCAATTGTGGCTCAGCTAGGCGTCGGAGTCTCTGCTCTAGGATTCTAGAGTAGATGTTACCAGGGACACTGAGAAGGGATATGCCTCTATGGTTTCCACATTGTCGATTGTCACCCTTTTTGAAAATTGGTGTTATTATGGCAATCTCCCAATCCTTTGGTATGGTCTTGTTGCACCATGCTGCCTGTAGGACCTTTAAGAGTAATAGGTCGCCTGATGCTCCCATGTACTTAACCATTTCTGGTGTTATACCATCATGCCCTGCTGCTTTGCCCATCTTGATTTTCTCTAGTGCTGCCCTGAGTTCTTCCATCTTTATGTCATCTTCACCATCATTGGTTTTCTCTTCTGTGCTAGTGGTTATCATTTCTGATGCTTCACCATGCTCACCATCCAGGAGTTCTGAGAAATATTCTTTCCATTACTTCCTTCGGGGCAGTAAGCAATTTGCCTTGCTTGTCCTTTATAAATTTGAGAGGGCATTGTTTTTCCTTCCTCATGTTCTTTAGGGTCTTATAGAACAATTTCTGGTTTTCTTGTGCATCTTTTTCTAGCTTTTCTCCAAATTCTTCCCAGGACTTCTGTTTTGCTGCTAGCACTTTGTTCTTTACTTCTGTTCTGAGTGTCACATATTCTCTATATTTTTCCATTTGTCCTGTTGTGTTTTTAGCTCCTAAGTATTGTTTCCATGCCATTTTCTTCTCTCTTATTTCTCTTTGACTTCCTCTGTCCACCAAGGTGTCCTCTTTCTCTGGTTCCCAAGTCGGACTTCACCGCATGCTTCTGCAGCAGCTGTCTTTATGATATCCTTGAATTTAATCCAGAGGGTTTCCAAGTCATCAGGTCGTTCTTCTGTGTTGCTCACCGCTGCAGCAATAAGCCCCTGATATCTGGTCTTAATTTCTGGCTCTCTCAGCTTGTAGGTCCTAATGTTCATTTCTCCTGCTCGTTTACTTTGTTTCTTGCGTGATGTTTGGCAGTTCCTAGGCTGAGCAACTCTTTCAGTTGTTCGTTTGATTGTTAGCAGGTAGTGATCACTTCCAATCTCGGGCCCCCTCCAGACTCTTGCATCTCGGACATATTTGAATGAGCTTCTCCGAACAATGGCATAGTCGATCACTGACTTCTCATTCTTTGTTGGTTCACATCTAGTGTATGCATGTATGCGCTTATGGGGGAACTTTGTGTTTGTAATGATCAGATTCTGCTCACTGCAGAATCTAAGGAGTCGCTTTCCATTGTCATTGAGAGTATCTTCTCCATATCTTCCGATAACCCCACCCCATCTAGCATGGTCATTTCCAACTCTGGCATTAAAATCTCCGAGCATGATAACTTCATCTAGGCAGTCATCCATTGTCCTTTGAAGCAGCTCGAGGGTAAAATATATGTGAGAATAAATGAAATCAGTATAAAAGACGAGAGAAAGGAAGGGCAGAATGTCAGACGGGCCTGTGAGCCCAATTCTCAACCCTTTGAAAATAAAGTTCTATCTATCTATCTATCTATCTATCTATCTATCTATCTATCTATCTATCTATCTATCTATCTATCTATCTATCTATCTATCTATCTATCTATCTATCTATCTATCTATCTATCTATCTATCTATCTATCTACCTACCTACCTACCTACCTACCTACCTACCTACCTACCTACCTACCTACCTACCTACCTACCTACCTACCTACCTACCTACCTATCATCTATCTATCTATCTATCATCTATCTATCATCTATCTATCTATCTCTGTCTCCCTCTCTGATAATGTTTGTACTTTTCAACATATGTTATGTCATGCTTATAAGTAATTAATGTTAATATGAGTGTGCTATATTATTATTTTACTTTACAACGTTGAATTCCTTGAATTTGATATGTAAAATGCATATGAGAATAAATGAATTCAGTATGAAAGGTGAGAGAAAGGAAGGGCAGAATGTCAGACGGGCCTGCGTGCCCAATTCTCAACCCTTTGAAAATAAAGTTCGTTCGTTTGTTCGTTCTCTACCTGTCTGTCTCTCTCTAGCTGTCTGTCTCTCTCTACCTGTCTGTCTCTCTCTAGCTGTCTGTCTCTCTCTAGCTGTCTGTCTCTCTCTACCTGTCTGTCTCTCTCTAGCTGTCTGTCTCTCTCTACCTGTCTGTCTCTCTCTACCTGTCTGTCTCTCTCTACCTGTCTGTCTCTCTCTAGCTGTCTGTCTCTCTCTAGCTGTCTGTCTCTCTCTACCTGTCTGTCTCTCTCTACCTGTCTGTCTTTCTCTACCTGTCTGTCTCTCTCTAGCTGTCTGTCTCTCTCTACCTGTCTGTCTCTCTCTAGCTGTCTGTCTCTCTCTAGCTGTCTGTCTGCTTCTAGCTGTCTGTTTTTCTCTACCTGTCTGTCTCTCTCTAGCTGTCTGTCTCTCTCTACCTATCTGTCTATCTCTACATGTCTGTCTACTTCTACCTTTCTGTCTCTCTCTCTACCTGTCTGTCTCTCTCTCTACCTGTCTGTCTGCTTCTACCTGTCTGTCTCTCTCTACCTGTCTGTCTCTCTCTCTACCTGTCTGTTTGCTTCTACCTGTCTGTCTCTCTCTACCTGTCTGTCTCCATCTACCTGTCTAACCCATTTGATGTAGTGTCTGATTTTACTGCTAGTATTGAAGAGGGTTAACACAGTTTTCATGTGTAGAAAACTATATGAAGCATTGCAGAGGATGTAGTCTGATCATCAGAGAACAACCCCTATCAGGCAAGTGTTTTGGCCCTTTTAACATGTTTAGGTTAGGTTTTAACATGCACCTCATCTAACCAATATTTTAATGATTTATTTAGTGTGTGTGTATTTAATTTTTCTGTCTAGGGACATAGAGAAAGAAAGAGATGGAAGAAAACAAATTATGGTAATGATGAAACTGATGTGTACCCTGTCAAAAAGAAGAGGATAGGCATGTTCTCTGGCGGTTCTGTTAAGTACAAACGTCTGGTCCGTAAGTGGTTTGATATAGACCTGTAGCCTGTATTGAAACAGTATGTGACATAGCAAGCAAGTAACCCTCCAAAACATGGTGACAGGAAATAATTATGTTGTGCTTTCTCTACTTTATGTCTCCATGACGACGGCAACTAATTCTCCTATTGTCATCTCATACCTTCCCATCCTGTTTAAGCTTCAGTGGATCTTTGTAGTCAGACTTATCTTGATGTAGGAGCCGCGGTAGTCAGACTTATCTTGACGTAGGAGCTGCTGTAGTCAGACTTATCTTGACGTAGGAGCCGCGGTAGTCAGACTTATCTTGGGATCCAAAGATGCAGCAATAGAGGATGCAGTCAGCGACCCATAGCTTGACTGCTTGCATCAGGGTCAGCAAACCAGAGCTGACCAAGACCCTACTCCACCTCCACGTGGTGGTCCTGGAAACAGGCTGCATCACTGCAGTGTGGCTGAGAGAGTAGGGATCGCATAGGGAAGGCAAACCCGGTCCCAAAAAATGCCGTGCTGAAGTCAGAAGTGTGGACCGAAAGGTGCAGATATCACAGCTCCGGCGTAAACAGACACAACGCAACCAACGTCCTTTTCAGGACGAACGAGGAAGAAGGAGGAAGACTTATCTTGACCTAGGAGCCGCGGTAGTCAGACTTATCTTGACTAAGGAGCCGCGGTAGTCAGACTTATCTTGACTAAGGAGCCGCGGTAGTCAGACTTATCTTGATGTAGGAGCCATGGTAGTCAGACTTATCTTGACTAAGGAGCCATGGTAGTCAGACTTATCTTGACGTAGGAGCCACGGTAGTCAGACTTATCTTGACTAAGGAGCTGCTGTAGTCAGACTTATCTTGATATAGGAGCCACAGTAGTCAAACTTATCTTGACGTAGGAGCCACGGTAGTCAGACTTATCTTGACGTAGGAGCCACGGTAGTCAGACTTAGCTTGACTTATGGTCAATGCACCATGAACAAAAATTGAAAGGCCTGCGTACGCTTTTATTGGGTGTTTAATTTAGCTTTTATGGTGCAACGCATGCCTCTTGTGTTCCTTTTTAAATATCTCTCAGCTCATGAAATCCCTCTGCATAGGTCAGAGAACTTGACTAAACTGGGCATACATAAATCTGGGATGCATACAACAAAGCTTTAATTATTGTTGTCAGTCAGTTTTGATGTTCATAATTATTGTCTGTTGCTTCATTTGAAACTGCTATTTGTATTTCCATGCCGTCCATCTCATTTTTTGGTTGATGTTGTCTTTCACAGTGTTGTGATGCAACTTTCCATGAAATTGGCAACTTGACATATCTGGCAGTGACAATTATTATTATTTAAACCCCACCCCACACACATATATTATTATTACTACACACCCACCCCATCCCTCCCTCGCTCTCTCTCTTTCTGTGCTTTCATAGTTGCGCTTTCTGTAGCAGTGTTTCACATGCTGTGTTTGTCAGTAACATGCTGTGTTTGTCAGTACCATGCTGTGTTTGTTTGTCAGTCACATGCTGTGTTTGTTAGCCACATGCTGTGTTTGTCAGTCACATGCTGTGTTTGTTAGCCACATGCTGTGTTTGTTTGTCAGTCACATGCTGTGTTTGTTAGCACCATGCTGTGTTTGTTTGTCAGTCACATGCTGTGTTTGTCAGTACCATGCTGTGTTTGTTTGTCAGTCACATGCTGTGTTTGTTAGCAACATGCTGTGTTTGTTTGTCAGTCACATGCTGTGTTTGTTAGCCACATGCTGTGTTTGTTTGTCAGTCACATGCTGCGTTTGTTAGCACCATGCTGTGTTTGTTTGTCAGTCACATGCTGTGTTTGTCAGTACCATGCTGTGTTTGCTTGTCAGTCACATGCTGTGTTTGTTAGCCACATGCTATGTTTGTTTGTCAGTCACATGCTGTGTTTGTTAGCACCATGCTGTTTGTTTGTCAGTCACATGCTGTGTTTGTCAGTACCATGCTGTGTTTGTTTGTCAGTCACATGCTGTGTTTGTTTGTCAGTCACATGCTGTGTTTGTTTGTCAGTCACATGCTGTGTTTGTTAGCACCATGCTGTGTTTGTTTGTCAGTCACATGCTGTGTTTGTCAGTACCATGCTGTGTTTGTTTGTCAGTCACATGCTGTGTTTGTCAGCCACATGCTGTGTTTGTTTGTCAGCCCCATGCTGTGTTTGTCAGCCCCATGCTGTGTTTGTTTGTCAGCCCCATGCTGTGTTTGTCAGCCCCATGCTGTGTTTGTTTGTCAGCCCCATGCTGTGTTTGTTTGTCAGTCACATGCTGTGTTTGTCAGTACCATGCTGTGTTTGTTTGTCAGTCACATGCTGTGTTTGTTAGCCACATGCTGTGTTTGTTTGTCAGTCACATGCTGTGTTTGTCAGCCACATGCTGTGTTTGTTTGTCAGCCCCATGCTGTGTTTGTCAGCCCCATGCTGTGTTTGTTTTTCAGCCTAATGCTGTGTTTGTTTGTCAGCCCCATGCTGTGTATGTTTGTCAGCCCCATGCTGTGTTTGTCAGCCCCATGCTGTGTTTGTTTGTCAGCCCCATGCTGTGTTTGTCAGCCTTATGCTGTGTTTGTCAGCCCCATGCTGTGTTTGTTTGTCAGCCCCATGCTGTGTTTGTTTGTCAGCCCCATGCTGTGTTTGTCAGCCACATGCTGTGTTTGTCAGCCCCATGCTGTGTTTGTTTGTCAGTCACATGCTGTGTTTGTTTGTCAGCCCCATGCTGTGTTTGTTTGTCAGTCACATGCTGTGTTTGTCAGCCCCATGCTGTGTTTGTTTGTCAGTCACATGCTGTGTTTGTTTGTCAGCCCTATGCTGTGTTTGTTTGTCAGTCACATGCTGTGTTTGTCAGTCACATGCTGTGTTTGTTTGTCAGTCACATGCTGTGTTTGTTTGTCAGCCCCATGCTGTGTTTGTTTGTCAGCCCCATGCTGTGTTTGTTTGTCAGCCCAATGCTGTGTTTGTTTGTCAGCCCCATGCTGTGTTTGTTTGTCAGCCTAATGCACATCATGACCATAGTTGCCTCAGATTTTATTTGTTAAACTTATTTATCTTAGTGAGAGATGAGCAGAATAGTGTGAGATATGTTATGTTTGTCTTCACTCATTTACCATCTCATTTTTGTTGGTATTTAGTGTAGCTTAATCTTTTTGTCTTTAACACCATGGTCTTGTATTTACAATCAACTAAAGTGAACTCATCCATGTCCCTGTTTGCTTCCTGTGGAGCATGGAGTATCCAGTGATGCTAACCCACTTACAGGAAGCCTGCACTAGAACATTTTGTTGCAGTGGTTTCTATAGCTATTTGTTTGACCTGATCAGGTTGTCAGCCTCATGTTCAAACGACCTACCAGAAATAACAGTAGACCTATTCATTCTGTTTCTCTTCAAAAAATCCACTCCGCTCTCCTCCTCCCCTCCCCCAATTAACTAAACTGGGTGAAATGTTTGTATGGTGTGAGCTGTTTACATCAGATTTGTTTGTTTTTATCTTGACCATGCCGGGTGGGAGCAATGGGCCTAGCTTTCTTTGTCTCCTCAGAGAACCTCTTGTGGGGAACACAATTAAAAATAAAAAAAACTTGAATACAACATTTAAAATGTTTATAAATATGGTGATGAAGATTTTTCACTGTTTGGTTCAGACTGTCAGAAATACAAGCAGCAACATGAAGGAGACTGTCCTAAGCGTGGAACACATGAAGCAGTCAAGTTTGCTGATAATGGAGGTTTCACGACTGCTGATAATTTAGAGGTAAAAATGTTAAACTAAACCAAAGATTGATAAGATAAGGAAAACAAAGATAGATAAGATAAGGAAAAAAGATAAAGAAAGAATTTTGACCGTATAGTAAAAGACACGGGGAGCTTACGGGTGATGAAAATATGGAGATATGTAAACAGTTGAAGAGTGTAATATTGGTATCAATGGCTCTTTACGGATCATAGCCCTTCAACCAAGTCTCTTCAAGGCTTCCTGTCTTGAACGGTCTGTTCCAGTTCTTTCCACGTCAATGTTATTCTTATTATCTTGTCTGCTTCCTTTTTAAAATAATTGTCATATTATTTGATGCTGTTTTTTGTGTGTATTTTGTTTTGTGCTTAAGACGGTGAGGATTGGAACCTTTTATTTCTTGTTAATTTTTCACTCTTCAAGGAGAATGGGACCACAAACGCAGTTGTGCCTTTTACATGAATGCTGTACCAGGGCATTTTTGTGCTCTTCCAACATGATGTCTATCAGAAATAAAGATTTGACTTCATTAAATATACTTCAGATTTTTCTGGAACAGTTGAGAATATCAAATGATTTATGGCGCATATTTCTGCTGACATTTCAAACTTGTTGGTTTGTTGTTGTTGTTTTTTAACCTTTAGCACGCTGCCATCGACATATGTCGACGAAGGCAACCTATGTTCTCCCAGCTGTTGTCAACATATGTCAACAGCGTTTATCATCGTTTTCTAGCACATGACTTGTGTACACGTGATTTTCAGCCCCGGATGTTAAGTTGTAACTTTATCTGCAAGAGAGTTAGCTTCCATTTCCGATTTTACAAAAGTGATGGGTGTATCCGCGTTTATTTTTTGTAAATTTTTTAAATCGAAATGAATCCGTATCGAACACGCAGCCATTTTCGCTATAATTTCATTGGATTCTGACGCCATGAGGTAAGGATGAAATTTTTGTCTTTATAAGCGCTGATATCGGTTCTCAGAATATGTTTGATGGCTGAGATGGAAACGAAAGTAGAATGGCTTTCCTGGTATGTATTTTTTTAGGGGTTAGGATTAAGTGTGTCGGAAAGGTTTAGGGTTGCGATCGAATATCACGGCTGACGAGAGCGTTTATTCATTTGCTACTGATGATGGGTGTAACGAAAAGATCGTCATTTGATTTGTATTGGTCTATTGGTCAAATGACTTTCATTGAGATGCAAGGGAAATGGTCTCTTCGTGTGTTGGTTATTTTTTTAAATTTTTTTTTTAATTTTAAAATTAAAATTTTTTAATTTTTTTATTTTTTTTACATTTTTTTCGTTTTTTTCATCTTTCCTTTCCTCTCTTCCTATCACATCTAACATGTACACAAACAAATTTTATATCATCAGATTCATCATTCATTTATTTATAAAAATTCCAAAAATTATAGCAATTGACCAAGAAACACAAAAATTATAGACATTACAAGTCACCCACTATAAAAACGGGACGCTGTGAAAAAGAATGCAGCTGTAGGCGACAATTTTTGCCAAAGAATGCAGCATGCTAAAGGTTAAATTGACCTGGAATGAGTAGATTTATACCATAAGAAAATTGTAGCAAACACGTAACATGCTCACCCCATGTAGTTCCCTCAGGCATGTCATGTGGTGACTATCTGAGGTCACGTATAGGGTGGGCAAATAGCTACAGGAACCACTACTACAAGAACAGTTGAACACTTTGAAGCAAGCTACCTACAAGGGGGTCAGCTGCTGTAGTGGTCCTTCCATGCTCCATAGGGAACAAAACAAAAAGTGTTGAGGATATGTAGCATGCAGCTGTTGAAGGATCTAGATATGTAGCATGTAGCTGCTGAAGGATCTAGATATGTAGCATGCAGCTGCTGAAGGATCTAGATATGTCGCATGCAGCTGCTGTAGGATCTAGATATGTAGCATGCAGCTGCTGAAGGATCTAGATATAAGACTGTTTACGTGCTTCTTTGATTATCTTAAAATATTATTTGAAAGCAAAAATGAAAGCAAAATAGTGCTTAAGGGAAAGTCATTATTGTGTTACTTCCCTTGAAAGTTGTGTCGGCTCTTTCGATCAAACTCCGCGGATAAATCCATTTTTCTGCGATTTATTCGTTGTTTGGGTAATAATAGATTGTTCTTGCTTCAGAATATCTATGGCCTGAATTTATGTGTATTGTTTGTCTGAGTAGGACGAGTCTGTCTTATATCTGTATATCTTTACATATCTAAGTCGAACTATATGTTCTGTTGTCTCTAGAGAGGTCGAAGGCTATTCGGCGGATGTGTCGCTAGAGTGTGGTGTGATTTGGCTTCGTCCTGATAGGGACTGTGTGTTTTCCATGTCGGCCTGTCGCCGGGGAAAAAGTGATCTCAGTATTTGTGGGGAAGGTGATAGTTGTCTAAACCTATCGTGTATGCTTTACCCCAGTGTTTAGTCGTATTGCCAAGGAATGGCGGTTTCATAATTCCTATACCAAGGTAATCAAAGATACTCTTATGAACTCTCGATCGAAGCCACCATTTTCGATAGTTACGATTTGAATGTCTAAGAGAATATATTTGACTCGATGAAAACGACTTCGATTCCTAGCAGCACTATATCCTGTAGATTGCAGTCAATTGTTCATGATCAAATCTACAGAGCAATGAAATGTTTTATGAATGACTAACTTTAGGACAGATTCATTATCTGTATCCAAACGTGAGTGACAGCTCACGAGTGAAGCCATCTTGGAACCAAAACATGTAGTGACTTTCAAGAAGAGAAAAGGGATGCCCGTATTATCGCTTGATCAGTCCAGAGATCACTGCTACACATGAGAACCCATTGCTAGCGGTTCAATATTATTATATGGAAAAATATGTGCTGAACATTATGTTGAAGAATCGTCGCTAGACGAGATTAGGTTTAGAAGCCATCTGAAATATTGTTTATAAGCTGACGTGCTCAGTCAGTGAAGTCAGATGATATATGTATGGGCGATACTGAGTGCTTGGCTACTGACAGTCCATTATACACTTATTCTACATGAGTGCCCATGTAACATTGCAAGACCATTTATCCACTGTACTATGATGTATTATGGCAACCTGTGATTTGTCACTATCTGTGCTGTCGAGTGTGTACGTCCAATTAAACTTTAGAAAAGGTACACAGTCGTTGGTGTCGATGACTTCCAGCCATACATGAGTGTGAGAAAAGAACATTTTTTGTCAACACCACGAACCTTTATCATCATTCGCACATTATACACTCAATCCATGTCTACACACCACTGCGTAGGTCAAGTTGACATTCCATACACTACAGTGGAGCAAACAACACCATAGAGATCTTATCAACTGATGATGATGATGATGTCTGCTTCCATCCACTTATATCTATCTTTTGGTGGATATCATTAACGGGAATAAAAATCCAACGTTATCCAACTTTATCAACTGGTGGACCAGCTTTCTGGGTTTGACCTCGCAGAAGTTCAGAAGTCAACAGATTACCGATACCAGACCGTTTCCTGTGGCTGATACGACACACTTGCAGTATTGGTTTGCTCTTTGTCAACACTTCGTCACGTGACCTGTCAGGTGAATGCAGTATGTAGGTCAGCGTTGTTGACATTTTTTACATTAGACATTATAGAGTTTCACAGAACAGTTGGATCAATTCTTGTCAATGTTAACAGGAAGACAGTATGAGTGAACTAAGAAGTCCTATTTTCATCGATGGATCTTCTTGTTTTCCATATATGAACTTTAATATTTAAGGCCAGAATGTTTAATTGAATAAAGTGGCAGTTTGTTTATTTTCATAAAAATAACTTTGCCATTACTGTAAAACTGAGCCTATTTTGCAACACATACTATCATACACATAATTTATATATATTTATGTTTACATGTTATTTGTTTGTATAGTATGTTAGTTTCTATGTCAGCGGGTTGTGTTTAAGGTTGGGCGGCGTCCTCACAACAGAATATCCCACGTCATAGAGGGTCCGTTGTGGGCGTTTTCTATAGGTGCAATTTTCTTGATTGAAAATTTGCTGCGACAACTGTTGCTTTTGTGTTAGCTGTGAAGTCTGTAATTATTGTTATTTTTGTAATATTTCTTTGTTCTTTAGTTTTGTTTTGATTTGTTTGTAATTTGTTGGTCTAACCTTTTCTATCTTTCAGTTCTATTCACAATTTATATTCATATATTGTGACGTCATTTGTGTTGTTATTCTTTGCAGATTCAGTGATTATTTTCATTGATTTCCCTATTTGATTTATTTTGATTTCTGCAAACGTTCTTGTATTGTCAGTCCTATTTGTACTTTATGTATTCTGTTGGTTGACATATGTTTTATATAGGTATATTTCATAAGACACAATTGCCTGTGCACTGCACTTGGATTATGGTATAAACCAGTACCTGATTATTATTACTATTATACAAGACCTTATTAAAGGCTTGTGACCCACAGATATTGGGATAGTATACTGATTAATCAAGTCATTGAGAACTTGTGGTATTATTATTGATTCAGGTGATTAGTATTATTGTTAGACATCATGGCTACATTAGAATACTTCATTACACAAGGGAAAGCCCTTGATAAGACTGGTCAACAATTAGAACAATGGGCAGTTGCTCAATATGACAAAGCATTAGCTGCAGAAGAGAGAAGAGCTATGGCAGAAGAGAAAAGATTAGCTGCAGAAGAAAGAAAAGCTATGGCGGAAGAGAAAAGATTAGAAAGAGAAGCTGAGGCTGCTGCTGAACAAAAGAAATTGCAGATGCAGGTAGAGGAAAGGAGATTTGAAGCTGAACAAAAAAAATTGGAAAGAGAAGCTGCGGCTGAACAAAAAAGATTAGACAGTGAAGCTGAACAAAAAAAATTGGAAAGAGAAGCTGCGGCTGAACAAAAAAGATTAGACAGTGAAGCTGAACAAAAAAGATTAGACAGGGAAGCTGAACAAAAAAGATTAGACAGGGAAGCTGAACAAAAAAGATTAGACAGAGAGGCTGAAGAAAAAAAAAGCAATAAGAGAACATGAATTTGAGTTGGAGAAATTAAGATTGACAAGTATGAGTAATGTTAATCAGGCATCTAGTGGTAATGATAAACCTTCTACTTACAAGGTTAAGGTTCCACCGTTCAATCAGTCCAGTGACGATATTACATTCTGGCTGGATAGATTTGAACGTTCTTGTCGTACACATAATGTGGATAAATCACAATACGCTAATCAATTATCAGAAAACTTGAAAGGTGAATCTTTGACTAGATTATGCCTTGTAGGAGAAGCAGATAAGGATAATTATGATGTCATTAGGGCGGCTTTGATAAAAAAATATCAGCTAAGTGAGGAAGGCTATCGCCTTTTATTTAAAACGATGGTACCTGAGACGGGTGTAGAATTCTCAGAATTCACTGCAAAGGCACGTCTCACAGTTGATCGTTGGATTGAGCTTTCCAAAACAGAAAAAACGTATGAAGGACTTATGGATTTGTTGCTCAGAGATAAGATTATGTCATGTGTGAACAAACCTTTCCTTGAATTTATACATGAGCGTAAACCCAAATCTCTAAAAGAAATGGAAGAATATTGTTCCCAATATGTCACTGCACACCCCGACGTGACTTTTGGCAACACTAAGATTAAGGAGAGTATGCCAGTTGCTTCAGCAACACCATACAATCCCAATTATTCACACAGATTTCAGGGACCTCAAAACAGATTTGATAAAAAAGGTAACCATAATAGTTATCAAAACCAAGGTAACCAATCATTTCAGGGTTCTTCTTCAAAGAACTGGAGACGACCTGATAGCTCTCGACACAGGGGTGGTCATAATTATAGGAATTTCCGTAGAGGAAGTAATTATAGAAACTATCAGGGTTATCCGTCTTGGAGTCAACAAGATCATAATTACAGAGATACTCATTATAATGAATATGATAATGGTAACCAAGGGAACTATGACTCAAACCCAAATAGGGGTTACAATAGAGGTAACAATAACTACAGAGGTGATAATAACCGAGGTAGATCTCAAAACAAAAGACATAAACCACATTTTCAGGCAAACTCTGCACAACAAGAGTCCCATGAAGCCTATAAACAGAGTAAAGATAATAATGATGCTAGTAATATGGCATGTGCCGCTTTTGATTTTGGGAGAGCATCTCAGTGCCCCCAATGCAAAACGTTATTTGAGCCAACCACAGTGTCTACTTTAAGCTGTGGCCATCCTCTTCCTGCTCTTCCAGCATCAGTCGCGCATGATGGAAGAGGTTCTCTTGTCTTACATAAGGGTTTAGTGAATAACAATCCAGTCTCTGTGCTATTTGATTCTGGATGCACCACAATTGGTGTTAGGCAGTCACTCGTAGATCCTTCCCGTGCCACTGGACAAGTAGTCAAATGTGTAACATTTGGCGGCACATTAGAGAAATACTCTACTGCTATCATTAGGATTGCTACTCCTTTCTTTACAGGAGATGTACACGCATGTCTTCTTCCGAATCCGATCGCTGACCTCATCATCGGTCGCATTCATGGAGTCAAGGAATGCACTCCGCAACAAATTTCCACGTGGGAAAGGCAAAACATGCAGATTGCTAACGCTGTAGTCACTAGAGCTCAGGCTCTTAATATGCCTCAAATTTCATCTATTGAAGATAATGAAGTGCATAACCAAGATAATCCCTTGGTAATTTCTCGTGACTCGTTTATAAAACAGCAAGAAGATGATCCCACTCTGAAGAAATTCTTCATTCTTGCAACTAAAGGTGATCCGAATAAAGACACAAGTCGTAAATCGTGGATTACAAAGAAGAATGGCGTACTTGTACGTATGGTTCAAGACTCCATTACGTCAAGTCATTCTCAAATCCTGGTTCCCAAGAAGTTGAGAGTTAAAATTTTGCAGCACGCTCACGACTCTCAGTGTGCTGGACACATGGGTTTTTCCCGTACTAAGTCAAGAGTCCTTGCGGCTTTCTTTTGGCCATTGGTAAACAAGGACATACGGATTTATTGTCGATCTTGTAAAGTATGTCAGGAAGTTAAATCCAAAGGTCCACAGCATGCTGCACCCATTCAGGCGGCGGACATTCCTATTCGGCCGTTTCAAAAAATGGCCATAGACATTATTGGTCCATTTAAGATCAAGTCTGCCAGAGGACATCAGTTTATCTTGACGTGTGTTGATATGTGCACACGTTGGCCAGAGGCTATTCCTCTGAAGAGCATTACTACTGCTGATATTGCAGATGCTCTTTGGCTTATATTTTCTCGTCTGGGGTTCCCCGGAGAAATATTGTCAGACCATGGCACCCAACTAATATCAGATACCATGTCTCAAGTAATGTCTACTCTGCAGATAGATAGATCTTTAAGTAGTATCTACCATCCAATGTCTAATGGTATGGTCGAACGCCTTAATAGAACACTTAAAAACTTACTGGGGAAGATAACTGAGGATCATCCTCAAGACTGGGACAGAGTTTTACCTGCGGCCCTCTTCGCTTACAGAGAGGTACCCAATGAACATACGGGATTTTCTCCCTTTGAACTCGTCTTTGGCGCGCGTCCGCGTGGCCCTATGTCGTTGCTTCACGATCTCATAACATCTGACAATATTGACGATGACACAAAGTCATCCTACGAATATGTCATCGCGTTGAGACAAAAAATTATCGAAGCATGCAAATTAGCAACTTCTTCTTCTGAATTTGCGAAACAGAAGGCAAGGCAATTTGCCAATAAGAAGAGATGCTTACGACAACTTTGTCCTGGTGACAAAGCATTTGTATTACTACCTTGTAGGGAAAACAGATTACTTATTTCTTGGAAAGGTCCGTACGATATAATATCGAAAATTTCCGATGTCGACTATATTGTCGATATTGATGGGAAGCATAAAACCTTCCACATCAATATGCTTACTGAATTCCATGAACGTCCGGATTATTTGCAACCCATTTTCCAAGCAACGGACAATTCTCCAGTACAACATGGTCATTACTCATCACTGTCCGTGATACAGGATGAGGAAACAAGTTTTTCAGATGTAAATCTTCCTCTTCCAATGATCCCACTTCATTCCAGTGAATCATGGAAGAACGTTACTGTCTCTCCTGATTTGTCTCTAGGAGAACAGCGACAAGTTTCAACTATGTTGCAAACATTTCAGGATGTACTCACTGACATCCCTGGACAAACGAATGTCATTCAACATGACATTGTTCTAACTGACCATACTCCTATTAGGGTTAGACCTTATCCTATACCTATACATTTTCAAGCACAGGTCGAGAAAGAGTTGGATGAGATGATAGATTTGAAAATAATCGAACCATCCACCTCTGCATATTCTTCGCCGATGGTTATTGTGCGTAAAAAAGACAATAACATACGTCTTTGCGTTGACTGTCGAAAATTGAATCAAGTAACTAAGTTCGATGCTGAACCTATGCCTTTACTGGAAGAGCTACTTACTCGACTCTCCAAATCTCATTTTTTCACTAAACTTGATTTGTCTAAAGGATATTGGCAAGTTCCTTTATCTGAACGCGCCAAACCTCTCACGGCTTTTTCAACACCTAGAGGTTTGTTCCAATGGAATTTTATGCCTTTCGGTCTTATGAACGCACCAGCTACGTTCGTACGCATGATGCGCCGAATCCTATCTTATCGGTCAGATGTCATTGCATATCTAGACGACATCTGTCTTTTCAGCGATACTTGGGAAGATCACTATTCAGGGTTAGATGAATTGCTGTCTACTTTGCGTGAGCACAACCTGACAGCGAAACCCTCTAAAGCCTATATTGGTTTTAGCGAAATTTCTTTCCTAGGCCACCGAGTTGGTCATGGTTTCCTAAAGACAGAGGACCATAATACTAGTAAGATACTTAACATCTCAATCCCTAAGACTAAAAAACAGGTGAGAAGTCTGTTAGGTCTTATTCAATTTTATGGCAGATTCATTCAGAATCTATCCTCTATCATGGCACCTCTCTCAACACTTCTAAAGAAAGGTTCGCCTAATGTGGTCCACTGGTCTCAGGAATGCCAATGCTCTCTGGATAAGATTAAAACATTGTTTTCAACACCACCTATTTTAGTGCTACCTACTAAAGATAAGACATTCGTTCTTCGTAGTGACGCTTCATCCACTGGGATTGGAGCGGCACTAATGCAAGAGTACTCTGGAACTCTGCATCCTGTAATGTATATTTCCAGAAAACTTAATGCGGCAGAAAGGAATTATTCGGTTTTAGACCGTGAGCTATTAGCTATGGTTTGGTCGATCCTCAAACTACAGAGATTCCTTCTAGGCGCACATTTCATAGTAGAAACCGACCAAAAAGCTCTTACTGCTATACAGAGTAAGAATTTGAAGAGCTCGAGGTCTACTCGATATGCAATTGCTCTTCAACCTTTTCATTTCTCTGTGCGAGCTATTCGTGGATCAGATAATGTGATGGCAGACATTCTGTCAAGATGCCCACATGATTCCACATAACTATTAGGGCTTAGACTTCTTGATATGTCTAGTTCTATAGTAGTTCCTTTTCTATATCATGATAGATACACATTTGTAATTTAATAATATAATGATTGTATCACTACATAGCGGTTCATTGATGTTTATTCACCGCTGTGCTTTGATGATTTTTTCTTCATAAATCATAAATTTAAGATATCTAATACGAAATGATGATATGAATTTTTTAGGCATTGTGTAATTGCCAGAATTGTATTATACTTTGATGACACCTTCCTGGAAAAAATATACTTGTAGAGAAATAATTTCTCTCAGTTTATGAGACACATTCTCACCAGTCGCTCCATAAGTCGACTTAGCCTCATATTAGGCGTTATAGGTATTCCTGATATTTTCATCTGCGCATTATTCATGCGTTGTGAGCCTATTGTACGTTGCTCCTAGATGTATTTCAAAAAGGAAAAAAAAAATGTTCCATTTTTTTTTTTTCCCGGGGGGTGTGGTAAGACTGTTACGTGCAGTCTTTGATATCTTACAATATTATACATTGGTATTCTTGTTATCTTCGCAAATATTTTGAAAGCAAAATAGTGCTTAAGGGAAAGTCATTATTGTGTTACTTCCCTTGAAAGTTGTGTCGGCTCTTTCGATCAAACTCCGCGGATAAATCCATTTTTCTGCGATTTATTCGTTGTTTGGGTAATAATAGATTGTTCTTGCTTCAGAATATCTATGGCCTGAATTTATGTGTATTGTTTGTCTGAGTAGGACGAGTCTGTCTTATATCTGTATATCTTTACATATCTAAGTCGAACTATATGTTCTGTTGTCTCTAGAGAGGTCGAAGGCTATTCGGCGGATGTGTCGCTAGAGTGTGGTGTGATTTGGCTTCGTCCTGATAGGGACTGTGTGTTTTCCATGTCGGCCTGTCGCCGGGAAAAAGTGATCTCAGTATTTGTGGGGAAGGTGATAGTTGTCTAAACCTATCGTGTATGCTTTACCCCAGTGTTTAGTCGTATTGCCAAGGAATGGCAGTTTCATAATTCCTATACCAAGGTAATCAAAGATACTCTTATGAACTCTCGATCGAAGCCACCATTTTCGATAGTTACGATTTGAATGTCTAAGAGAATATATTTGACTCGATGAAAATGACTTCGATTCCTAGCAGCACTATATCCTGTAGATTGCAGTTAATTGTTCATGATCAAATCTACAGAGCAATGAAATGTTTTATGAATGACTAACTTTAGGACAGATTCATTATCTGTATCCAAACGTGAGTGACAGCTCACGAGTGAAGCCATCTTGGAACCAAAACATGTAGTGACTTTCAAGAAGAGAAAAGGGATGCCCGTATTATCGCTTGATCAGTCCAGAGATCACTGCTACACATGAGAACCCATTGCTAGCGGTTCAATATTATTATATGGAAAAATATGTGCTGAACATTATGTTGAAGAATCGTCGCTAGACGAGATTAGGTTTAGAAGCCATCTGAAATATTGTTTATAAGCTGATGTGCTCAGTCAGTGAAGTCAGATGATATATGTATGGGCGATACTGAGTGCTTGGCTACTGACAGTCCATTATACACTTATTCTACATGAGTGCCCATGTAACATTGCAAGACCATTTATCCACTGTACTATGATGTATTATGGCAACTTGTGATTTGTCACTATCTGTGCTGTCGAGTGTGTACGTCCAATTAAACTTTAGAAAAGGTACACAGTCGTTGGTGTCGATGACTTCCAGCCATACATGAGTGTGAGAAAAGAACATTTTTTGTCAACACCACGAACCTTTATCATCATTCGCACATTATACACTCAATCCATGTCTACACACCACTGCGTAGGTCAAGTTGACATTCCATACACTACAGTGGAGCAAACAACACCATAGAGATCTTATCAACTGATGATGATGATGATGTCTGCTTCCATCCACTTATATCTATCTTTTGGTGGATATCATTTACGGGAATAAAAATCCAACGTTATCCAACTTTATCAGTAGCATGCAGCTGCTGAAGGATCTAGATGTGTAGCATGCAGCTGCGGAAGGATCTAGATATGTAGCATGCAGCTGCTGAAGGATCTAGATATGTAGCATGCAGCTGCTGAAGGATCTAGATATGTAGCATGCAGCTGCTGAAGGATCTAGATGTGTAGCATGCAGCTGCTGAAGGATCTAGATATGTAGCATGCAGCTGCTGAAGGATCTAGATATGTAGCATGCAGCTGCTGAAGGATCTAGATGTGTAGCATGCAGCTGCTGAAGGATCTAGATATGTAGCATGCAGCTGCTGAAGGATCTAGATATGTAGCATGCAGCTGCTGAAGGATCTAGATGTGTAGCATGCAGCTGCTGAAGGATCTAGATATGTAGCATGCAGCTGCTGAAGGATCTAGATATGTAGCATGCAGCTGCTGAAGGATCTAGATATGTAGCATGCAGCTGCTGAAGGATCTAGATTTGGAAATTGTTTCCTATTTAGAAATATGGGCACACAAAAAATACGTGTTAACTGCTTTTATATTCATACATAACATGCATAATTAGTTAGTGTTTTGTTGGTTGTTCTCCAGCTGTTTTGTGAGGATAGCAACAATGAAGATGTGGGCATTGTGATGCAGAATGTTGATAGCCTGGACAAGAACATGACACGGGAAGAAGTCAACGAGACTGGTCTATGTGCGGAAGATAAAGATGAATATATGAAAGATGGTCAGTTTTGTATCCTTGCTGTGTGAAACATTAGTGTGCTGAAGATTAAGTGATAGGTCTTTTGTGATGTTTAGGTCAATAATGATCAATTGAAGAACTTAACCTAGTGATAATGAAGAAATCATAGTGATAGTCGCTAGCAAGAAACAAGGAGAAAGAGAGAGGAAACTAGTCAACAGAAGAGTATCAAAGTAATAGAGACTCCGAGGATTTGATTCAGGTTCATAATGAATGAGTGGCACTGCAAGTGACCCGTGTTAGGTTACATGATCAGCTAAGCACTCCCCACAAAATAAAATGTATCACTATGGGTTCGGAGCTTTCATTTCACTTAACCCTTTCGCAATGACTGGTTTTTCATTCCCCATGACAACACCATTTTCAACTTAGTTCATTCTTCTGAACGACAGGATAATTGTAATTTTTAATTTGACTATACAGTTTTTCGTAAAAGGAAACCCATTAAAAGTATATATATTATGAAAGAGCATAAAACAAAGTTTCAGAATATGCTAATCAAGGCCAACATAAGTCAAGGTCACAGGGTACGTACATAAATGAAAATTGAAAGAAAAATGAACAAAAATTATTTAAGTATGTTTAAAAAAAATATTTATATAAAAACCAAATTAAATTTTTAAAAATAAAAACAAAAAATAAAAGAAAGTAATGAAAAAAAAACCAAAACAGACAAACAAACAAAATCTAAATCATTCATACAGTAAATTATAAATCACTTGAAACAATCAGATTATGGTGGCGTATAATAAGAACTCATGAAATATTGGAAATCTGCTGTTGAATGACTAGGGACTTCGTGTGTTGTCAGTGTATGCGGAGAATTTTCCCAGAGGTGAGCGGCTTTGAGTCCCAAGCAGATACTGTCACAGGGAGTGACAACGCAATCAGCGACCATCACACCTGGTGGCCTCTTGTAGGGCAGCAACAAACTGTCTCCACTTTGCTCGGTCAACAGCCATCCGTCATGTGGTGGCCTAGCTCTGGTTCATGCTTAGCATTTCCACAGTTCTCCACCAGGTAGCTTTTGGTCGGCCTCGCTTTCACTTTCCTTCTGGAGTCCATAGCAGGGCCATTCTGGTGATGGTGTCAGGGTCTTTCCTGAGGATGTGGCCAACCCAATTCCGGCATCTACCCGCTATGATTGATTCATAACAGAAATGTGATGATAATAACAACAAAATATGCATGCACCACTTAACTACATAACAACTAAAAGTGGCCACATTACACACAGAAGTCACTTTATAATTTTTAAAACATGGATTGGATTGGACGGTTACATTTCTAGATTTATTAGTGACAAACTTTAAGCAACTCTTATCAGCATTAATCCAGCACCTCTGTCAGAACTGAGCTAACATAGTCAAAGAGTTAATACTGGATTGTGGCTTCAGAGTGTGGAGCAAGATTTTATTAAAAAAAACATTTTTTTTCTTTGGTTGTGAAGAAAACAGAGAATGCTCCACGTTGTGTTTATATTCTGTTACTAGTTTCAATACACACCATAGTTGTTTCAACTTTGCATGTTTCAGTTACCCTCCCTAGTATCCGGCGCCATCAGGACATCTCTAGTACTGATGATGATGAAAAGCTACAGAAGAAAAGTTTACGCGAGAACACAAAACACAAGGCTGTCAAAGAGAAAGTGCCAAAACAACGAGGAAAAAAAACTCTTAAGATTACATTAAGCAAGAAAAAAAGCTGTTATTTTGTGGCTACAGTAGGAGCTAAAGAAGATAACACAGAGCTTAAGTTGAGTGAAGTTGAGTCAGGGGATATCAAAGACTCTGAGATAACAACAGCAGATGTTAACATTACCCAGAACAATGATTTTCTGATTTTACAAGATAAGGATAGAATGAAGGCAAGTAACGAAGTTTGTGTGTTTGAGAAAGCTGCGGAACTAGGTGGGAATGATGCTCAAAAATTGAGTAATGGACAGGCCGAGGAGAAGCCTTTCAGATGTGATATTTGTGGGGCAGACTTTACTCGCAGTAGTCATCTAAATCGGCACGTAAGAAAGCATACAGGAGAGAAACCTTACAAGTGTAACTTGTGTAGTTCAGCTTTTAGTGAAAATCATATGCTGGAGAGACACAAACAAAGGCATTCAGGAGTGAAACCACATAAGTGTGATGTGTGTAGTTCAGCATTCGCTGCAAAAGGTGATCTCAACAAACACAAAATTGTTCATACTGGTGAGAAACCATACAAGTGTAATATTTGTGATGTAGCATTTACTCAGTACAGTGGTCTCAGCAGACATATAAGAATACACACGGGAGAAAGGCCGTACAGATGCGACACATGTGGTGTGGGTTTTCCTTGTAAAGGTGATCTGACAAAACATGAACGTGTCCATTTACTAGAAAAGCCTTTCAAATGTGACATTTGTTCTCTTGGTTTCACTCAGAACAGTGATCTCAACAGACACGTAAGGATGCATACAGGAGAAAAGCCTTTCAAATGTGAGATTTGTAATTTGGACTTTGCTGAAAGTGGCAACCTCCGCAGACACAAAAGAATGCACACAGGAGAGAGGCCTTACAAATGTGAAGTCTGTAGTGCAGGTTTTGCGGAAAACGGTAACCTCCATAGACACAGGAGAGTACATACAGGAGAGAAACCTTACAGGTGTGAAGTTTGTGGACAAGAGTTTTCTGAAAATGGAAACCTTCGCAGACATAGAAGAATGCACACTGGAGAGAAACCTTTCAAATGTGACATCTGTGGAGTAGTCTTTTCTGATAACTCTCATCTACGGAGACACAAGAGAACACATACAGGGGAGAAACCTTACAGGTGTGAACTTTGTGGTGCTAGCTTTACTGATAATGGCAACCTGCATATACACAAAAGAAGTCACACTGGAGAGAAGCCTTACAAGTGTGATATTTGTGGTACAGGATTTGCTGATAATTCTCACTGTCAAAGACACAAAAGAGTTCATACTGGAGAGAAGCCTTACAAGTGTGATATTTGTGATCTTGGATTTACGCAAAACAGTGACCTAAGCAGACACGTAAGAAGGCACACAGGAGAGAAACCTTATGTTTGTGATATTTGTGGTGTGGCGTTTATGCTGACTGGTGATTTAAACAAACATAAGATAGCACATACTGGAGAGAAACCTTTCATGTGTGATCATTGCGGGGCTGGTTATCTTCAGAAAAGCGATTTGCGTAAGCATCATCGAAGAGTACATCCAGATATAAAACAATTTAAGTGTGATGTTTGTAGTGTAGAGTTTGCTTTTAATGATGACCTTAACAAACACAAACTCATACATCTAGTTGAGAAACTTTTTAGATGTGATGTTTGTGGTGCGGAGTTTAATATGGTTGATGACCTTAAAAAACACAAACGTATACATGTCGTACAGAAGCTATTCAGATGTGATGTATGTAGTGCTGAGTTTAATTTTATTGATGACCTGAACAAACACAAGCTTACACATGTCGGGGAGGAAACATCACAGAAATAATGTTTGTGGTGGATCAAGTTTGCATCTCATGGGCATGCCGAAAATACATTTAAGGTGTATCATTTGGGCAGTCTTTGAGACAACAGTATGTTTGTTTCATTAAAGTTTTTGCTGACATAATTTTTGACAGAGAGGCACTCTTTGAACACGAGATATGTTGTGGTAGTTGTCGTGAAAGCAATGACTAAATTGTGTGCCTTATTTTCTAAATTTCTGTTAGAAAGTTAATTCTCTGTTAGTTTAGAGTATTTGTTGTCAGTATTCTGGTGAAATGTTAAAATTGTCTGTGTTGTTATGATAGTCTGATTGTATGCATGTATTTCCCTTGTTACTGCCCATGAAGTATGGAGTCCCCACATATACCTTGTATAACCCCCTTGCAGGAAGAACTGGGACCAAAGCATTTATGTGCTTTTACAGCCATAGTTTCTGTAAGAATTTGTTTTATATGGTGAGGTTGCCATCCTCCACGTATAACCTCATATTAGTTGCCTCTTACAACGTACTTGAGGTTACAGTAGTCCCATTTTTCCGTTGTCTCCCTCAAACACACTAACACCACCCCCACCCCGAGCAAAAACAAATTACACATGGCAGCTTACTGTATTATAGTAACTGATGAATTTTAATATTGTATGTTGTTATGGTAATTTTTGTTTCATAGTAACTGATGAATGGTAAAATTGTATGTGGTGGTGTTATGGTAGTGTTTACTGTATAGTAACTGATCAATGTTATAATTGTGTGTGCTGTTATGGAAATGTTATTGTATAGTAACTGATCAATGTTAACATTGTATGTGCTGTTATGGAAATGTTACTGTATAGTAACTGATCAATGTTAACATTGTATGTGCTGTTATGGAAATGTTACTGTATAGTAACTGATCAATGTTAACATTGTATGTGCTGTTATGATAACTGTTAAAACTCTCCTTCTTATTTATTATTACAAAATAACTGTAGCCCCTGTTGTATATATTTCCAAAATTATGGACTATTGATGATTGCTAAAACTATTGTTTTATTCTGAACACATTTATAGCCTATATAAATTGACATTATTATGTAATCAGGTTTACATAGTGTTTCTAGTAAGGTGTACAGATGTAAAAAACAAAAATGCATAGAGAAGGGAAATGGAGACAATACTTAAAAAATGATAAAGAAAAAAGTGAAAGAACTTGAGTGAATGGCACAGGACAAGAGGACTTGGTGTAAGGCCTATGCTTCACAGGGAGCTGAAGGGTGATGGATGAAGGTTTAGAACCCAGCTTGAGCAGGAGGATGTCCAGCCTGTATACTTGTAAAGTCAACTAGGTCAAACCATCTCCAGACATGGTCTCATGCTTGTGCTCCGCTGTCCGAAGTGGCAGGACTTTAAGATTTTTTTTTTTTTTCTGTACGCCCGCTAATACTCGAGGCGAAATCTCAGGTTATTGTTAATGTCTAACCTGACATTGATTTTACGTGAGTATCCCTTTTCTTGTACAGAGACAGGTGTCCCTCGCCATTCAGGCAGATACTCGCCGATTTCGGAGGTACCCATTAGAGCTGGGTCGGCTCAGGAGCCGCCAATCCCTGGTCGATGACACTCCTTCAAATGTGCTCACCAAGTCTCGAGTTAATCCAGTCCAATTCCTGGTCGACGAAAAATCCTCAAATGCCGTCGCCCGGGTTTGATCCTGAATCACCCGGTCGCCAGAGCGGTGTTGTAACCACTACGCTAGCGCGGCTCCCGGACTTTAAGATAACAGCTGGGACAAGCTTGCAGGAACTGAACAAACTGATAGAAGACATTCAGGGGAATAGATGTGATCTAGCCTGGACTGTCAAGTATATTAACTGTATATAAGAATTGTTTTGTGTGTCATATATTTCATATATTTGTTTATTGGTTTCATGATGCAAGTGCGAGATTAAGGCAGTCAAACTCAGAGACATAACATATGCATGCTGGCAGACTGAAGCTGCTAGACTGTCATCTGAATGATGTCACTATGATATTGAGTGGTCCATACTAGATGGTAAAATGTGTATATAGAAGTGGAACCTAGGCTTGCTGCACATCCAAGAAAATATATATGCATTCCTTTACCATTGAAAAGTAAATTTTAAGCTGCTGCATGTCACGAAATGGATTTAGGACTAGAGACTGTCTACATATAGTGACAAGACAATAGTAAGAAGAAAGACTGAAATGATAGATTCAGATAGAAATATAGTGCAAAATGTGAAAGTTGAGACCATTGGCTCCGAGGTTGAGAACCGAGGTTGATTCTTTCCTCGCCACTTCGGACGTTTTTAAATTGCTATGGCCTCGAACCACCTCTAACTACCCTATGGGATAAGGTTCAATTAAGATTCACAAACACCAAGGTACAGACAACATATAGCTACTGTACTAAAGGAAATGACTGATGCCAGCTACAATTTATACAAGTTTATTATACACCTATAAACAACTCATATACATAAAGTGCGAGGATGCACACCTGAAAACAAAATCAAGCACAGTTAAAAATGCATCAACCCCAACCCTTCTCCCACAATTGCAACCTGTATGGAGAAAGAAGGTAAGGTTAACTGAAATGAACTACACTGCACTTGATGTCGCCTACACTCCAAACTAGCTGTTCTAAATTCTAACTCTACTCTAAGTCCACTAATAGCTGGAACGACGGCGAAGTGACTACACAATCTCTGCACAGACTTCGGTTCTACACAGCCTATCCTGGAATCTCCTGAACACAACTAACTGCACCTCTAAACTTCAGCAGCTGTCCTCTGCTATGATTCACCAAAACTAACAGTTCTGCCTATCTGTGCTGACTTCAGTAGAGAGAATGTTTACCCTCTCTCTCTCCACTAACTCTGGAATTGATGACTGAGGTTTAACAGAACCCCACTGGATTCTGGACTGGAACTGTAGCTGACTTCTACCACTCTGAAATTACCTGCCCGAGTACCTATAACTGGGCCGTCGGCTTTATTATGGCCGTGAAGAAGCGAACATAAAATTACCACAACGCGGCAGCCTGCCAAATCTGCGTGTGTAACGAGCGTCAGAGCTCAGGATTTATCCACAAAAAAAATCCTATTCGCTGGAAAATGTCTTCCCCTGGCTGGGAAAACGTATTTTCTTCCTCTCCTTCCACTACTGGCAACTAACGTAAAACCCTTGCGGTTCTGCGAATGCCCAACTTTGCCGTGGGAGAAATTTTGTGGTCTCAAAATTCCGCTCTCATTCCCACAAAGCCGGTACCTGCTGTTTTAGACAAAACAAAACAACAGCTAAACAAACCATAATAATACATTTCAAATAACAATTAACTTCCTTACTCTTCACCACGTAACTCCCCTCTCTACCTGAGCCTACAAAGTAAACATTGGCTAACCCAGATCGCTTGTTCTGCCTGACTAACTCCGAGCAACAACAATATTTTCACTGGCCCGTCTGGGCAGACGTACTGTGGCCTACTTCTTACGCTGACACTAATGCCGTAATGTTTAACACAACTAAAACTAGCCCTCTCTAGGAATTCCTAAAATTCCCGTCAATAATAGTAATCACATTCAAAATGTAATACAAAATAATTCCCTTTAAAATTACTTCTCCCATCTTCTGAATTCACAGAACAATAATGCACAATCAATAACATATAATCCTGTTTACGCTAGCATCTACCTGCCGTCAAAAGTTATTCATAACCCCCGATTATCAAATTGAAAACCCCGTAGTTCAGCCACGTGGTGCCGCAGTTTTTCAACCACGCGCTCCTGCATACATATTCATTACTGATAGCACACACGTGCTCCAATTAATACCTCTATCACTTCCGTCCACAGTTATATGCGTAACTATATAAATAGCGAGCATCAATACTCTCACTAAAATCACAAATAAAAATACACATTACAAGCTCCCGACTATTCTGTAAATAAATAAAATTCGCAGATGCGAGTTTCTCTCCCGACCGACTTTGCAATAATACAAAGCGGTGATATCTCAACTTTTAAACCATGCCGCTATTCCTTCAACAAGGAATTAAATGGACCTATAAAGTTTCTCAAGTCTATCACTAAGATCGTATTTGATGGCTCTGCCGATGAGAATTAACGTTAAACTAAAACTTCCCAAGAAACTTAAATGATCGGCTAGGACTAGAAAAATTAAATAAAGTCCTCACGCAAAAATTCATGCTTACCAAATCTCGAATGTCCAACTGAAGGGCAATCGACTTGACTCTGGCAACCCGGCTTTGGCAATTTTTCATTAAAAGAGAAAGAGGCTATGAAATATAGGCCTTTTTATAATCAAGACCCCCACGCGCCGACTTCATGACGTCATATGCGCGGCGTGGTTCTAAAGCCAATGAGAGCTCTGCATTTCAACTGCAGTTACCTCTCAGCCAATCAGAACCTTAGATCGTTCTGATGTAACGTGCATGGGTTTTAGACAAAGAAACGAGATTAAGCCTAGCCCTATACTGCGGAAATGAAGCAAAAATGGCCGCAAATAATTTAACTCCCGAAAAATGCGTATATGGCCACGCACTATCTTTAAAAAAAAAGACAATCTGGTGCCAATCCTGATCTAGCATCTATAATCTTAATCTAGAAAAATACTGTCTAATTCCCTCCCACCCCATTCTAAACACATAGGTCAAACTCCATCGTGATCTCATCTTTGAAAAAAACGTAAATAATAGAAGGAGAAGAAACATGGAGAAGGATTTTTCTGTAATCCCTCCAAAAATAGTGAACAAAATGCAAGGAGAAAAAGACATGGGCCATTTGAAAGACAGAATCTCAGTACTTTCGTCACATCACTCCCCCCTTTCAAAGATTGAGCAACGATCTCCTTACTGAAATCTCTGTGTTTCACATTGGCCCTTATTCCTGTCTACAAGGCTGTCTGTCCTTACCCCTCCTATTCAGTGTTCTTCGACCTTCCTCTTTTGCGTTTCCTCCTTCCTCCTCTCCTAGAATGAGCTCCTATGCTCCGTTGGGAGAGTTGATCTCTCTTCAGACCTGTGCCGTCTAATGGCGGGTCTGAACTTTCCCTTGCTATGACCGTCAAAAGGCTGTTCTGGTCAGCTGATGTGACCGGCGGGCGCTGTGGCGACCTGGCGATGGCGACTTCCTCGCTGCGCGTCAGCGGGTTTGTGACTGCTGGTACCGTGCGAGAACGATGCAACGTCTCGGGTTCCTCTGGTGTAGAGCCTCCGATTTCTTGCTGGGTTTCTATTGAGTCCTCACTGATCTCAATAGCTTCTACCTTTGAAGAAAAGTAGGTAAGATCTGCCCCTGGCAGTGGTTCTGGATTCGCTCTTCCCCTACCAATCTGAAGCGGGACAGAGCTCTCCAATATAGCTCCTTGCAAATGCGTAAGGTCGCTTTTCTCACTCTTTTCTGGCCTGAAAAGTTGGTGAGATGAAACTGTAGACCACGGGAGCTCTCCGTCTAACACCCTGGTTCTACCTTCAACCTTGCCCTCCCCTGTAAGAGTTACTGGCGTCAGTTGGGATGTGTCCTGCAGTGACACTTGACGGTTTAAGATCCCGTTAGATCGCGGAGAATCTGAGATAAAGCTCTCAGTGACTGGTTCCAATGTTCCGTGAAACGAATTGGAAAATATAGCCAATTTTTCAGGCTCCTCGTTACAAGAGTCGTTTCCTGTAAACGAGATACGAGAGTTGTGGGGCCCATCTCCGTTTATAGGCAAACGGTCACTCAGATCACTGTCCTCCTCCGTTTGAGTAAAGTGCTGGTCGGATGGGGCTCCAGGGCTGGTTGGAACTATATGCTCGCTCAGACCGCTATCTTGTGCCCTATGAAGATGGCGCTGGTCGTTGACATATGTAATACCGCTCTTGTCAGTATGTCCCTCACTTGAAGGAGCTAATACCATCGGGGGCCTAATTCCCGACAACAAAGAGTGTACTTCCGGAATCAGAGGCGTCGTCACCACTGTTTGGCCGGTTGGCTGAACAGGGCTGGTGGGCGAATTTGCCTCTGCAAATAACATATCACTGTCGTCAGAGGCGTTGCACCCCTCCTTGGCACGACAGCTATGTTTGAGCTCGCTCGGGGCTCCGTGAATTAGGGGTTCTCCTTTTCCACTTATCTGGCCTGCAGTAGGCCCCCTTGCATCAGCAAGGATCGGTGTGGGCGGGTTCCCCAAAACTAAATATGGGTTACCGAGAATGAAGTCGTAGGCCGGCTGAGCCGTTACAGCTGCCTTGATGGTGCCAGACACGTACTTACATTTCACCTCGATATTGGCTACCAGAAAGCACTGTGAAGTCCCTTTCCTTAAAACTCCACCAATATTGACCTTTTCCTTAGTCATCTGCCAAGGCTTCACCAGATGTCGGGCGACTATGCTGGGGTATGTAAGCCCGCTGTCAAATAAGCATGTTGTCCCCGTCCCGTTCACTTCGGCTGGTCCGCTGTTGGAAAACAACTTCTCTGACTGGAAGGGTTTCCACTTCTTCCCTTGTTTCACCCTCACAGGCCTTAAACAAGCCACCTGATGAGCGGGTTGTTTGTTTGGGCACCGTGTTGTCCAATGAGAAGTAGTCCGACAGAACCTACAATATCTCTCATTATCTCCCCGGTTCCTGACGGGTTCATGAGAAGTCGGCCCCTGTGTTCTGTTAGGCGGCTGGGAGCGCATGTTATGACTGGGAGGGGGCTCCTTGCGAGACGGCCCTTGCTGCTGGTGAGCTGAAGAGGAAGGCGAATGCGATGAAGATGCTCCTTTGTCCGGGGCTGGCAGGTCAGGGTGTTTTCTTTTCTGGCCCAGTACTTCGGCCTGTGCCGACTGGAACCTTTCTGCAAATAGAATTATCTGGTCCAGTTGCTGGGCGCCCTGCTCCGCCAGGTACTTCCTTAAGTCCGGAGACATGTTGGCCTTTATCTGTTCGCACATGATGAGCTCTTCGAGTCCTTCAAACGATTTAGCCAAACCCGACAACTCTCTCCAGCGAGTGAGGTAATTCCTCAGCCTCTCCGCGAACTGGGGAAAACTTTCTCCTTTCTCCAGTCGACTTTCCCTAAACATACTTCCGGGGAGTCCATTGGAATCGCTGTAACAGGGCGTTCCGCAGAGCCTCAAAGTTACCTTGGTCATCTACCAGCATCTTGCTATAGACCTCATACGCATGTCCTCTTAGAGATTGAGATAATTTGAGACACCAAAGACTACCATCCAGCCCGTATGCCTTTGCCATCCGTTCAAATTTTTCTAAAAATACCTCAATTTTCTCATTCCCGTTAGGAAAAGGGTCCATGGGAAAATTCATGGCTGCCATCCGGGGCCCTCCGTTTCCTGAGGTGTCTGTCGCCCCTGCTCCGGGAGAATCTCCGTTAGCCGAACTGCCTTCCGAAGATCGGTACTGCAGTTCCAGAGAACGCATGGCAAGTTCATGCTGTCTCTCTGCTGCCTTCTCCCTCTCCTGTGCTTCCAATTTCCGAAGTTCCATCTCAGCCTGCCTCTCCTCTTTCTCCGCTTCCAATTTACGCAGGTCCATCTCTGCCAGTCGGGTCTTCTCTTCTTTCTCCGCTTCCCTTTTCTCTCTCTCCGTCTGCCGGTCCTGTTCCCTCATAATGTAAGCCCTAGTCTCGGCCTCATTCATCCCCATGCTTTTAGCTGCGTCCTTCCATGCAGTAAGTAGCTTGACCAATTCAGCCATCTTACCTGACAAATCAGCAGTACTCACAACGAGGGGAAATGACAAAAAAGGAACAAGAAAAATTTACTGTTACCTACTAGGAATATGCTGTCGCAAAAACCCGCACTCAGACTAGCACCAAGTCTGACTAATAACTACCTGAAAAAAGTTCAAGTTATCCAGCTACCCAAAACCCGAATTTACTTTCCTGTTAAGAAAAAAAATTCAATTAGCCATCAATTACCTCTAAGTCATAAACAACCTTACTACAACTATCATCTAACTAACTGTAACCTGTGGAAAAAAACTTATAGCTGGATCAGTCTTAATATAGCTCAAGTCTAGGGGATATTTTATAAAGAATCTATTTCCAGAACTTTCTACAGAGACAATCTATGAATCTAGAATTGATCCCAACAAAGATGATCCCAAGGACAACGCCACCCACTTTGTCAAGATCACAGAATTGAACGTAACAAAGATGATTCACCGGACGATAGCACCCACTTTGTCACGAAATGGATTTAGGACTAGAGACTGTCTACATATAGTGACAAGACAATAGTAAGAAGAAAGACTGAAATGATAGATTCAGATAGAAATATAGTGCAAAATGTGAAAGTTGAGACCATTGGCTCCGAGGTTGAGAACCGAGGTTGATTCTTTCCTCGCCACTTCGGACGTTTTTAAATTGCTATGGCCTCGAACCACCTCTAACTACCCTATGGGATAAGGTTCAATTAAGATTCACAAACACCAAGGTACAGACAACATATAGCTACTGTACTAAAGGAAATGACTGATGCCAGCTACAATTTATACAAGTTTATTATACACCTATAAACAACTCATATACATAAAGTGCGAGGATGCACACCTGAAAACAAAATCAAGCCCAGTTAAAAATGCATCAACCCCAACCCTTCTCCCACAATTGCAACCTGTATGGAGAAAGAAGGTAAGGTTAACTGAAATGAACTACACTGCACTTGATGTCGCCTACACTCCAAACTAGCTGTTCTAAATTCTAACTCTACTCTAAGTCCACTAATAGCTGGAACGACGGCGAAGTGACTACACAATCTCTGCACAGACTTCGGTTCTACACAGCCTATCCTGGAATCTCCTGAACACAACTAACTGCACCTCTAAACTTCAGCAGCTGTCCTCTGCTATGATTCACCAAAACTAACAGTTCTGCCTATCTGTGCTGACTTCAGTAGAGAGAATGTTTACCCTCTCTCTCTCCACTAACTCTGGAATTGATGACTGAGGTTTAACAGAACCCCACTGGATTCTGGACTGGAACTGTAGCTGACTTCTACCACTCTGAAATTACCTGCCCGAGTACCTATAACTGGGCCGTCGGCTTTATTATGGCCGTGAAGAAGCGAACATAAAATTACCACAACGCGGCAGCCTGCCAAATCTGCGTGTGTAACGAGCGTCAGAGCTCAGGATTTATCCACAAAAAAAATCCTATTCGCTGGAAAATGTCTTCCCCTGGCTGGGAAAACGTATTTTCTTCCTCTCCTTCCACTACTGGCAACTAACGTAAAACCCTTGCGGTTCTGCGAATGCCCAACTTTGCCGTGGGAGAAATTTTGTGGTCTCAAAATTCCGCTCTCATTCCCACAAAGCCGGTACCTGCTGTTTTAGACAAAACAAAACAACAGCTAAACAAACCATAATAATACATTTCAAATAACAATTAACTTCCTTACTCTTCACCACGTAACTCCCCTCTCTACCTGAGCCTACAAAGTAAACATTGGCTAACCCAGATCGCTTGTTCTGCCTGACTAACTCCGAGCAACAACAATATTTTCACTGGCCCGTCTGGGCAGACGTACTGTGGCCTACTTCTTACGCTGACACTAATGCCGTAATGTTTAACACAACTAAAACTAGCCCTCTCTAGGAATTCCTAAAATTCCCGTCAATAATAGTAATCACATTCAAAATGTAATACAAAATAATTCCCTTTAAAATTACTTCTCCCATCTTCTGAATTCACAGAACAATAATGCACAATCAATAACATATAATCCTGTTTACGCTAGCATCTACCTGCCGTCAGAAGTTATTCATAACACCCGATTATCAAATTGAAAACCCCGTAGTTCAGCCACGTGCCGCAGTTTTTCAACCACGCGCTCCTGCATACATATTCATTACTGATAGCACACACGTGTTCCAATTAATACCTCTATCACTTCCGTCCACAGTTATATGCGTAACTATATAAATAGCGAGCATCAATACTCTCACTAAAATCACAAATAAAAATACACATTACACGCTCCCGACTATTCTGTAAATAAATAAAATTCGCAGATGCGAGTTTCTCTCCCGACCGACTTTGCAATAATACAAAGCGGTGATATCTCAACTTTTAAACCATGCCGCTATTCCTTCAACAAGGAATTAAATGGACCTATAAAGTTTCTCAAGTCTATCACTAAGATCGTATTTGATGGCTCTGCCGATGAGAATTAACGTTAAACTAAAACTTCCCAAGAAACTTAAATGATCGGCTAGGACTAGAAAAATTAAATAAAGTCCTCACGCAAAAATTCATGCTTACCAAATCTCGAATGTCCAACTGAAGGGCAATCGACTTGACTCTGGCAACCCGGCTTTGGCAATTTTTCATTAAAAGAGAAAGAGGCTATGAAATATAGGCCTTTTTATAATCAAGACCCCCACGCGCCGACTTCATGACGTCATATGCGCGGCGTGGTTCTAAAGCCAATGAGAGCTCTGCATTTCAACTGCAGTTACCTCTCAGCCAATCAGAACCTTAGATCGTTCTGATGTAACGTGCATGGGTTTTAGACAAAGAAACGAGATTAAGCCTAGCCCTATACTGCGGAAATGAAGCAAAAATGGCCGCAAATAATTTAACTCCCGAAAAATGCGTATATGGCCACGCACTATCTTTAAAAAAAGACAATCTGGTGCCAATCCTGATCTAGCATCTATAATCTTAATCTAGAATAATACTGTCTAATTCCCTACACCCCCATTCTAAACACATAGATCAAACTCCATCGTGATCTCATCTTGAAAAAAAACAAACGTAAATAATAGAAGGAGAAGAAACATGGAGAAGGATTTTTCTGTAATCCCTCCAAAAATAGTGAACAAAATGCAAGGAGAAAAAGACATGGGCCATTTGAAAGACAGAATCTCAGTACTTTCGTCACACTGCACATATTGTCAACTAAAGTAGGTCATTCCTGTCATCTGATCTGGTGAATGGGCTTATTTTTGTACACACAAAATGTAAACTGTAACAAAATGTAAACTGTAACAATTAGAACACTCGTAAATGTTACCATCATCATTACCATTTAACTTCCCAAGGAGCATTTGTCTTCTGTAAACTTATGCCAGGTTTGATTGTGTTTCCATGTCTTCATCCCCTCCAGTTGTCGTCTCTTTGGTCTCCCTCTCTTACCCTGGGGATTAAAGAACAAGGGTTGCCTTGTTATACTATCAACAGGTTTCCTTAAAGTGTGTCCTGTCCATCTCAAGTGTCTTCTTATCATCTCTTGTTCCACTGGCACTTGTCTGGTTCTTGTCATCTCTTGTTGCAGTGGCACTTGTCTGGTTCTTGTCATCTCTTGTTGCAGTGGCACTTGTCTGGTTCTTGTCATCTCTTGTTGCAGTGGCACTTGTCTGGTTCTTGTCATCTCTTGTTGCACTGGCACTTGTCTGGTTCTTGTCATCTCTTGTTGCAGTGGCACTTGTCTGGTTCTTGTCATCTCTTGTTCCACTGGCACTTGTCTGGTTCTTGTCATCTCTTGTTCCACTGGTTCTTATCATCTCTTGTTCCACTGGCACTTGTCTGGTTCTTGTCATCTCTTGTTCCACTGGCACTTGTCTGGTTCTTGTCATCTCTTGTTCCACTGGCACTTGTCTGGTTCTTGTCATCTCTTGTTGCAGTGGCACTTGTCTGGTTCTTGTCATCTCTTGTTCCACTGGCACTTGTCTGGTTCTTGTCATCTCTTGTTCCACTGGCACTTGTCTGGTTCTTGTCATCTCTTGTTCCACTGGCACTTGTCTGGTTCTTGTCATCTCTTGTTCCACTGGCACTTGTCTGGTTCTTGTCATCTCTTGTTGCACTGGTTCTTGTCATCTCTTGTTGCACTGGCACTTGTCTAGTTCTTGTCATCTCTTGTTCCACTGGCACTTGTCTGGTTCTTGTCATCTCTTGTTCCACTGGCCCTTGTCAGGTTCTTGTCATCTGTTGTTCCACTGGCACTTGTCTGGTTCTTGTCATCTCTTGTTGCACTGGCACTTGTCTGGTTCTTGTCATCTCTTGTTCCACTGGCACTTGTCTGGTTCTTGTCATCTCTTGTTCCACTGGCACTTGTCTGGTTCTTGTCATCCACACATGGTGACCTTGTCATACCACTTCAATCCTTCTATTCTGTTCAAGCATCCATTTATGAAAGTCTTTCTGGTTGTCATTTTTATTGTTGTCCATGTTGCAGAGCAATACAATAGGACTGACTTGATGCTTCAGTTGAAGAGTCTTATTTTTAACTTGATTTCTTGTGCTCCCCAAATAATTCCGAATGAGCATCTGATGGGCAAAGCTGTTAATGCGCATTTCTCTCGTGGTAAATCTACTAGGTTCCGGGATCAAAACTTGGTAGCATCATGTTCCAGTCTACCCAGCTGTAAATGAGTACCAGCTGTAGGCTCTTGTGTCGGGGAAGGCAAAGGCAGCAAGGAAGTGAACAAATCACCCCACCTCATCAAATAGCTGGATCTAGTATGGTGAAGTCTCTAACACTTCATTCCCCTATGGCAGTTATCTGCTTTGAGACTACCTTTTTATATATCCCAATGCAGTGAAAGCTCCCATAGCCTTTTGTATTCATATTTTGACATTGTCTGTCCCTCCAGCTCTATTTATATTGCTGCCAAGATATATGTCTGATTCAACATCTTGTAGGGGTGTTTCTTCCAGTACAGTATTGTTATCATTTCCTGCATTTATTCTCATTATCTCTTCTCCCCCCCCATGATTGCTCATAAAGTATTTTCATTTTGCTTTGCATCTGATTACAGTAGTGGGACAGAAAAGCCAGGTCATCTGTAAAATCTGGATTGTCTAGCTGTTTACCAGAATTAGCTAAATTCCATTTCTGTTAGTAAACTTTACCAGTCAGTAATTTATTTCACATTATGCATACACACACATTTGATGCCATATTTGTTTTAAGCTTGTTTTTTCTTAATATGCCATTTGTCTTGATAACTTTTGAAGCATAATTATTTTTACTTCGGTAATTTAAGAGGTTTGTATGTGTTTAAGAGGTTACATTTTTATGTGAATGAGTAAGCGTATAAGAGGGTTCTCCAGTTGCCTGGCTGACGCTTGGGGGAATCATTTGGCCCCCGGACTTAACTCTGGGCTTTTACCTGGTCGACTGCTTGGGTGAGGATCCCACAATGGATGTATGATAATTAGGGGTCATCCACATATGATGTCACACAATTTTTACCACACACACACCAAATTTGTAACTGTCTGGGGCATTGTGTCACAAGGATATTGCTCTGAGTAGAGTCATCCCAAGTATGATAACAATAATCAGATAAGCCCTGCTGTTTGGGCCTTGACTTCTTAGAGCTGTGGGAAAGTACATGAAACATAGTAACAATTCTCCAGAACTAAAGGTCTTTTATATTGGACATGCGCCCTAATATAACCGGCTAGGTTGAACAGGACGCGCCTCTCCAAAACGAGGCAAAATTTTATTTTTTAAAAAATAAATAAAGACTGCAAGAGAGTAAACTCTGTAAAAACCGTTAACTCCATTGCAACTGTCTGTAAAATTATGACATGATGGATTCAGCAGTGAATCTGTATCCTTGTAGGTCCTTGTCATTGATAACATATACTTCTGCTGTGATTGGAATGGAAGTTTGGCTGGGGTGTGAGTACATTTCAGGTTTTTATGTTTTGAGTTATACAGTAGTGGACATATGAAACTTCAGCTATATATGATAACTTATAAGTTGGTTGTATGGGGGCATGTGAAAGTCTACATGTCTTGTCTCAACGTGTGAAAGAAATAAGCTGCAGACCGAGCTGTACATTGATTTGCTTTGTGGCACAAACCTTTGTCAAAGAGCAGCATTTGATAGATTAAAAAAAATAACATAACATTTAGACTGTTGATAAGTGTTGAAGATGCTGTTCATACACCATCAAGCTCACATAATATTGTTTTATGTTAAAACCTTGATATGTTGATAGTTTTACAGAGAAAAATAGAAAATAAACCACAGGTTCCTTTGCTTTTCAGCTAATTGATTTTTCCCCCCATGTATTCTCTTGCTCTTGTCACTTGTCGACAGTTAAAAGTTGTGAATACTGCTAATAAAGATATTGTGAATATAGTCCGTTTTTTTGTGTGATAGTGGTAACCCAGGTTCTATGCTTGTGAAGTTGTTCGTTATGTCCTGACCCTGTTGTGCGCCTGTTCTTAATTAACCGATGATGATAGTGACCTGTCTATTGTTCTTGTGTACGCTTGTCTGTTACGTTAGTTATTGGGCCTGTCTTTCTAATGTGACTGCTGAGTGACACCCAATGACCAGACAATGATGACTGCAATGACTGATCGACTCGTAGCTGACAACAAAATTCCTTTATTGACAATAACATATTTACAGTTGGCCATCTCCGTGCCTGATTATAAAGGTAGTAAGAACACATATGACTTCTACGTTGACCCTTCATACAGCATGTAATTCACTGGTCAGGAACTAGTTGATTAATGCTTGACCTCTGCTGACTACTGTAATACTGTCTACTATTCTATACTTGTTAATGGGCTGTTCTCAGTATATTCAATTTGGCTTCGAAATATTAGCTGGGTCACCACCAGTGCTGAAAACTTATTTTTAGCTACTAGAACTGATCTTTATAAAGTCTGCCCTATACGTCTGACACTGGACCACTGCTTCTAAACACTTGTTCTTGGCTATCTACACTTGATTAACTATTCGAGAGTTTACCTACCAAGGTTTTCTTGAAATGTACTGCTGGCGACATACTTGGACACAGCTCAACATGGAAACTATTTGTCGTGAAAACATCTTTCGTCTGTCTTCCTTTCTGCACACTGCAGCAGTACCGTAAACACAATGGTACCTGAGCTGGCCATTACTTTATAGATGGTCGCTACGGTTAGTCTACACTAACCTGCTCACAGCTGGTGAAGAGTGAAGTCAACTTTTCTGTCAGGGCACGGACTTCCCGTGTCTGTCGTGGCGTAACAACTAAGTCCCGCTACTCAATAATTTTTTTTTTTTTTTGTTCGTACGCCCGCTAATACTCGAGGCGAAATCTCAGGTTATTATTAATGTCTAACCTGACATTGATTTTACGTGAGTATCCCTTTTCTTGTACAGAGACAGGTATCCCTCGCCATTCAGGCAGATACTCGCCGATTTCGGAGGTACCCATTAGAGCTGGGTCGGCCCAGGAGCCGCCAATCCCTGGTCGATGACACTCCTTCAAATGTTCTCGCCAAATCTCGGTCGACGAAAAATCCTCAAATGCCGTCGCCCAGGTTTGATCCTGAATCACCCGGTCGCCAGAGCGGTGTGGTAACCACTACGCTAGCGCGGCTCCACTCAATAATTATACTTTGTTATTCTAATCCCAGTTATCTCCCTTTTCCTATCACATTATCTCCGCTATCCTAAAAAAAAAAAGATTTGTCCTGGGGACAAATTTTTCTCTCCCCTTGATTACTACACCTACCTCTACCCCAAAACTTAATTTGTACTTCCTTGACCAGCGTTACCATACATAAACACAAAAATAAATTATACATCATCATTCTACCCATATTGAATAATCCCTTATGTATTCATCATCATCTTCCCACTACCTCATCATATGGTAATTATATACTGACTACAAAACATACTCTGTAATCACTACTAACTGTGATTGACGTATACATTGTACGCTTCTTTCATCCACAATTTATTATACCTTTCACACTCCATTTTCACTCTCAACCTCTCCATTTCCTACTTTGTTTCCGAGCTCAACCTTTTATGTATTCTCTTATATCAAGTTTTTTTTTGTTTACCATCGTAAGTCATTCCATCACGACCTACTGAGCATCATCATATCCGTACTCACTTTCTTATTTACTTCTTCTGTAGCTAACACTTTTTCCGTAATATACTGTAACTGCCTGTTACACTTAATTTACAATGTATACCGCCGTTTGTGACCCATTTCAAACATCATGGTATCACCGATTCTTTATTACTGCTGTCTCCCTGGCTCAGCCCTTCACTTATCTTTGGACCTAAAAAAAAAAATCTGTGGTCCCCTAATGCGAACTACTTGCGTTTCCGTATTAGATATTAACATCTTTAATCTTCTTTATATTTTGCTTATTTCACGTGCCTCCACACCCCTCTGTCCTGCTATCATTTTATCCCTATTTTCCATTGTCCCTGTTCTGACTCTCTTACTCCTATTTTTTCCTTATATGTTTCTCCTTTCTTCGCCTCTTTTATTTCAATCTCTCTATTCTCTACCTTCTGTATTTGTGTATCTCAGTCTTTTTCTTCCATATTCTTCTGCTCCTCATAACACTCTGCCCTTTTCGTAAAACGTCTCTTACTATATCTGTTCACTCCAGAACTCACTTTCGCCTCTTGTCGTCTCACTTATAATTCCTCCGTTATATGTTCGTTTCTACTAGAACCTTTCTCGATATTTCTCTGCCATATACACATGGCTTCTCCCATGTGTACCCTCCATGTATTTCTCTGTTATTTCTCAATGGTTTCTCAACTTCATTATCTCTGCCATCTCCTCCTCACTTATCCACTGTATTCATTCCATCTGGAACAATATCCCTAAATACTCTTGTCTGTCATCACCTTATGACTTCTCCAATCCCCAACCCTTGCCACTTTCACCATGGCTTCTTAATTACTCCTATTCTCGAATCTTCTCAATTCTTCTATACTCGCCATATTCCTCATGGCTTATCCTCACCATTTTCTTCTCCTCATCTCTTCTGACATTACTCATGTCTTCTCTTCATATATAATTTTATAATCATCAGCTGTCTCCCATGGCCTCTATTCAGTCTTCTGACATTTGAATGCTGATTATCTTGAATATCTCTCCATGTTTTAACTCCTCCTTCTTTGCCTATGGCTTCTCTTTATACTACTTATATTATCTTTTTTCCCATTTTCCCTACGACTTCTCCAATCACTACTCTTCTCTCTCTCTCTACTGCAGTAGTCTATCGTTCAGACCTACTCAGCTTCTTAGTAGTATGTTCATTGTACAACGATTGCCTCTAGTTTTCACACAACTAGACTCCCTCTGCAATTTTCTACTTCTCTCCTTCTCACCCTTATCTCCTCTACCTCTCGTTCCCTCCTTGGAACTGTGCTCTCCAATTTCTCAATTATAACTCTATTCATCTCCAAATATTTCTCACTATCACTGCCGTCTTCCTCTACAGCTTCTCAAAATCTCAATCTCCATTATTCCATTTTACTCCGTATTCCTGCCGTCCTGCTCTACAACTTCTTGAAACCTCTATCTCCATTATTCCTGCCGTCGTCACCACGGCTTTTCACATAATTTCCGCCATACTGCCATGACCTCCCATCACAACTGTTTCTCAACTCTCCTTTACTCATCTCCTCCTGTACTGCAGTACCCTATCGGGCAGGTGTACTCAGTTTGCTTCATGTGTGCGGTATAAACGAATTATACTTAAGTCTCCTCAAGATGGCTATCGCCGCCATCTTGTTTACGTAAATAATGCTTGCCTCTCCTCACATAGCCTCTTCCTCACTCCATCTCCTTCCTCACTTCATCATAAGTTTATTCAGCCTCTCCAGGGCTTCTTGCTGCTTATCCATTCCTTGGTTTATGTCCCTGCTCTGACGCACTTCTTGAACCGACTGGCTCGGTTTCTCTTCCTCTATTTCCTCTCTTCTTTTGTCTCTTGAGTTTCCCTTAGGTTCTCTACTCTTTAACTCGTCGCTACCTCGACTTATATAATCCTCTCGCTGCGTCCTTTTTGCACTCCGTGGTATCCTGGATGCTCTGACACTGCTACTAATTGATGTGTCTCTGCTTCTATACCTTTCTTTCCCGTTTTTCACTGGGATTCTTGATTTTCTTATTTCTCTTCTGCTACTACTACTTCTCTTCTCCTTTCTAGCCTCTTGGATCGGTATTCTCTTCGATCCGTATCTCTTCTTCTGCCATCACTCCTATTTATCTCTGTAGTATCTCTACTCTTAGATCGGCAATCCCTTCGATCTGTATACTTCTACTAATTTCGTGTCTCTTCATTTCTTCCTCCTTTTCTAACCCTTCAACCTTCCTCTCTAAATCTGCGCAAAGTGCAGTTAACTCTTCTACTGTTGTTGTATCACTATTTCTTTCTTCCTTCCCCGACCTTCCATGGTCTACACTGTCTATTCTCCGGTTACCCTTTCCATTGGTCATTCTGCCTTGATTCTCTTGTCTCCTTTTTCAATTCTTCAAATTTTTTGTCCACATATTCGCAAAATGCCTTTATATCCTCCTCTTCTCTTCTAGTGCTATTTCCTGCCTTATTCTTCCTGCTAGATCTCACATCCACCTGTTCTACCTGTCTCAACTTTTCGAGGCGCCTTCTATAATCTGATGAATTGTCTGTAGACGACCAACATCTCTTTGTCTTTCGTGTACTCCCTTCCTTTATCTCTCTTTTATGGAATGTCCGCTTGCTATGACTGTGACCCTCGTCACTCTCCTCAGACGACATACTATCTGTGACCCTCGTCACTCTCCTCAGACGACATACTGTCCGAGTCACTTGACATCGATACCTCTTCTGGAGTCCTTGTCCGTCTGCTCCTATTTTTCACCTCATTAATCGTTTTCCAACCCTTTCCTCTTATGGGTCTATCCTCTTCTTGTGTTTCCCTGTGTCTGCCTCTCCACTTCGGGCGTACCTGCATTTGTGCTGTATTTCTTAACTTCGCGAGTGGCATATTATCTTCTGACGAATCGTCGGATGACGTATAATATCTCTTCTTCCCCCGTCTAATGTCTCTTACCCTGTTGTCCTGCTCGTCTGTTTGTGCATTTTCCTCCATTTCCTCTTCTCCCTGCTGGTTTTCTTGTTGCCTCTCCGCTTCCTGCAACTGTTTTTCTTGCTCTGCTAATTTATTTTCTGCCATTGAGGTCCACAGCTCCTTGTCCTTTTTTCTTAGTTTCCGTCAGAGCCAGGATGTCTAATTTTGTTTTCCTTATCAATTTTAAGGCAAACATGTGATTGGCCTGTTGTGCCTTTGCAAAGTAGCGGGCTACCGCCTTACAGCCTCCCTGCATGCCGCTCACGGCTGTTTGTACCCTATACCAGAGCGCTCTTTTAGTTTCGGTGACCGGAATTCTGACACCGGGTGTAAAATTTTCATGTGCACCGTAAAAGACTACTGAGGGTTTTGGCAGGGAAAATCAGCTGATGTGTGTGTAAAATCGTTATAATATATAAATCATTACACACTCGTTCTGGATAAACATAGCGCTAAAATTATTTTGTGTACTATAACTTTGTTCTGTGTTCTATTTTTGACTGCATTTTTATTTGTTTGAAATTATATTTGACTGAGTTACAGACTTTTGAAAACAGCGCCATCATTTGAGGAAATTCATAACAGAAGTAATCTATTTATTAATGTAATATCTAAAAATCGGCCCATTCATATGAGTTTATAATTATATAGACTTCTCGAAGGGAAGCTAAAGATTATTTCCACATACTTTTTTTTTGGTTTCATATCTTGAGAATGTGTGGTAGTCAGTTTTGTGAGTTTGGCATTACAAGAACAAGCATATTGTCACCAGATTTTATAACATTTAAATCACTGTAAACGCATTCCTGATACTCTTCTACTTCTTTGATCCTTAGCCGCCGACCGTCAAAGCAGTCAGTGGCCATCACGCCTAGTGGCGTCTTGTAGGGCAACAACAAATTGATTCCACTTTGCTCGGTCGGCGGCCATCCTTCGTACAGTGCCCCAACTCTGGTTCATTCTTTGCATCTCAGCCTCCACAGTCCTCCGCCAGGTTGTTTTTGGTCGGCCGCTCTTTCGTTTTCTTTCAGGGGTCCAAAGCATAGCTGTTCTTGTGATGGCATCAGGGTCTCTTCTGAGGACATGGCCAACCCAGCTCCAGCGTCTGCCAGCTATGATGGTGTGCATGTCCTCTTGCTTGCTCCGAGTAAGCAGATCTTGGTTGGTGATGGTATTCGGCCAAAAGATTCGGTGAATTCTTCTTAGGCATGTTGTGTGAAAAGAGGACAATTTTGACATTTCCTTCTCTGTAACTCTCCAGCATTCTGCACCATAGAGAAGCACAGAAAGCACACAGCTCTGATATAATCTTAATTTTGTGCTTGTGCTGTATTGAGAGGACTTCCAGATGTTGTTTAGACTTAAAAAGGCTGTTCTTGCCTTATTCATTCTGATGTTGATGTTTTTGCCTGCCCCGCCGTCTGGTGTTACTATGCATCCTAGGTATGTGAAGGTGTCTGTCTGTACCAGTTGCTGATTCCTTACTGATATGGGCTCAGGGTTGCTCACATTGAGCGTCATGACCTCTGACTTCTTTAAATTGATGTTCAAGCCCACCTGCTGGCTAAACTCATTAAGTCTATCCATTTTTTCCTGGATGTGTTGATGTGAATGTGCTAGTAGTGCAATGTCATCTGCATATTCCAGATCTTCCAATGTAGAAAATGTAGTCCATCTTATTCCTCTTGAACTGCCCTCTGTTGTCTGGCGCATCACCCAGTCTATGACTGTTAAAAATAGAGTGGTTGATAAGGGGCATCCCTGTCGTACTTCTGTCTTCACCTCAAAGGTTAGGTTGCTCTGCCCAACACTACACGTAAAGTTGGCATGGAGGCTTTTTATGATTGACACTATGCAGCTTGGAATTCCATAAGCCCTCGGTATTTTCCATAAACTGTCCCTATGTATGCTGTCAAAAGCCTTTTCAAAATCAACAAAGTTAATGTACAGCTGTCTTTGCCATTCTGAGCTTCCTGATACTCGCAAATCTTAAATAAGGTTGTAAAAAAATAACTTTTTGTAAATCACCATCTGTTTTTGCACTTTCTTTGATTTATAATGATATTTAGCTACGTATATAAGCGTCAGAAAACATGTAAAGCTATAGATAGATTACTTCCACATACTTTGATCTATCTTTCAAGTCTTGTTAATCTTGTATTTATAATATGAATGTCTTTTTTTTTATTGTGTGTGAGATAAGGACTGTTCCATTAGTGTTCTTTGGTAGACAATCCTGTGCACAAGACGGCTGCCAAAGAATTCTAAGTAACTGTATATCTTCTTTCATTCACAGATAAAGCATTCTACAGCGTTGTGTTAGACGTGATACTCCCAAATATACCATTATCTTTATACATACACAAGTAAACTATACTACATAACAACGAAATGGAACATACTTTGTTGCATCATATGAATTGTGCCAGTGCACTGTGCAGAGCCTGTGGCAAGAGAGCATTAACTTCCCAAACAAAAAGTTCAAAACGGAATGCACTGAACTGTTCGAATTACGTTAGTGATCTGTTCTTTGTGTTTGGAATTAACATATCAGATGATAAACCGACAGAGCATTCGACTATATTTTGTAGGAAGTGTTACTTGCCACATTTTCTACATTGGAAGATCTGGAATATGCAGATGACATTGCACTGCTAGCACATTCACATCAACACATCCAGGAAAAAACGGATAGACTTAATAAGTATAGCCAGCAGGTGGGCTTGAACATCAACCTAAAGAAGACAGAGGTCATGACGCTCAATGTGAGCAACCCTGAGCTCATATCAGTAAGGAATCAGCAACTGGAACAGACAGATGCCTTCACATACCTAGGATGCATAGTAACACCAGATGGCGGAGCAAGCAAAGACATCAACAACAGAATGAACAAAGCAAGAACAGCCTTTTTTAGTCTAAACAACATCTGGAAGTCCTCTCAATACAGCACAAGCACAAAATTAAGATTATATCAGAGCTGTGTGCTTTCTGTGCTTCTCTATGGTGCGGAGAGCTGGAGAGTTACAGAGAAGGAAATGTCGAAATTGTCCTCTTTTCACACAGTTGAAAAAAAAAAAAAAAAAACACACACACACCCCCACACAAATAGTAATACGTCTTACAAGGAGAAGGACAAGAAAAACCTACGTTGCGGCCACAAGGCCTTCGTCAGGGACAGACAAACAAGAGACAGGAGGGAAAGCCGAATACCATCACCAACCAAGATCTGCTTACTCGGAGCAAGCAAAAGGACATGCACACCATCATAGCTGGCAGACGCTGGAGCTGGGTTGGCCATGTCCTCAGAAGAGACCCTGATGCCATCACAAGAACAGCTATGCTATGGGCCCCTGAAGGAAAACGAAAGAGAGGCTGACCAAAAACAACTTGTCGGAGGACTGTGGAGGCTGAGATGCAAAGAATGAATCAGAGTTGGGGCACTGTACGAAGGATGGCCGCCGACCGAGCAAAGTGGAATCAATTTGTTGTTGCCCTACAAGGCGCCACCAGGCGTGATGGCCACTGACTGCTTTGACGGTCGGCGGCTAAGGATCAAAGAAGAAGTTACTTACCAATACAAAACGCAAAAAGGAGGCATAATGAGAAGTGTCTTGAAACAGCCAAGTTACTATCGGAAAACAGTCAGCACATTTGGAAAGACTATGACCATAATTTAACTATAAGTGTGTTGATATTTACTGTTGTGTGTAGTAAATATTGTTAACTATAATGAGACGTGGCTGGCTGTCCTACATTCTCACGTTATGAAGAATAATAACCAAGGCTGAACGCACTGGATACATACGACATATTTAATCTGCCATCTTAGAAGCAGGAAGTAGGAAGAAGGAAAAAGAAGAGTTAGCATAAGGGCAAGTAACTCTAGTAGGAAACAAAATAACCCTGGAGACAATATATACATCAACATCCCCCCTTCTTTATGAGTGAACAAAGTCATTCATCCAAGAGGGTTTCTTGCGATCTCTTTGAGGTCTCTTAGAGCAAGATGGTAGGAGAGAATGTTTCTGTTCTTTGCCAGCTTTCCCAGGACTAGAAGTAGCTGGGGTTGAAGGATTAACTTCTGGAGGATTGGAACTGTTCACTTCACTAGTGTTCTCCATGTGTGGCAAAAATACCTGTTGCTCGGGTAGAACTGGAGAGGAGACATCAATTTCCAGGCCCTCGGGATCAGGTGTGAAAGGTGTTGTTTTAGGTCTTAGATGAATTCTGTTTCTGACATATTGACCTCCATTCTCCCCTTCAACTAAATAATAGGAGCCGCGCTAGCGTAGTGGTTACAACACCGCTCTGGCGACCGGGTGGTCCAGGATCAAACCCGGGCGACGGCATTTGAGGATTTTTCGTCGACCGGGATTTGGACTGGATTAACTCGAGACCTGGCGAGAACATTTGAAGGAGTGTCGTCGACCAGGGATTGGCGGCTCCTGAGCCGACCCAGCTCTAATGGGTACCTCCGAAATCGGCGAGTATTTGCCTGAATGGCGAGGGACACCTGTCTCTGTACAAGAAAAAAAGGGATACTCACGTAAAATCAATGTCATGTTAGACATTTGGGGGGGGGGGGGCCGCGCTAGCGTAGTGGTTACAACACCGCTCTGGCGACCGGGTGATACAGGATCAAACCCGGGCGACGGCATTTGAGGATTTTTCGTCGACCGGGATTTGGACTGGATTAACTCGAGACCTGGCGAGAACATTTGAAGGAGTGTCGTCGACCAGGGACTGGCGGCTCCTGAGCCGACCCAGCTCTAATGGGTACCTCTGAAATCAGAGAGTATTTGCCTGAATAGCGAGGGACACCTGTCTCTGTACAAGAAACAAAGGGATACTCACGTAAAATCAATGTCAGGTTAAAATATTAATAATAACCTGAGATTTCGCCTCGAGCATTAGCGGGCGTACGAAAAAAAAAAAAAAAAAACTAAATAAGATCTTTCAGAGAGCCTCTTATCAATCCTTCCAGGTTGCCAGTTTGGTTGTTCAGCGTCTTGATAGTAAACTGGCTGGTGAGACAACTTGGGCAGATCATGAGCAGTTTTATCATAATAAGTCTTCACTGATCTGTCTCTCTTGCCTCTGCTTTCAATAACTCTACTGTGAGATGCAACGGGTTTCACTGCAGAAGGTATCAGTGTACGCAGTTTCCTGTTGAACAGTATTTCTGCTGGACTTTGATCAAACCCTTGTCTTGGCGTATTACGAAGTTCAAGTAGTGCCTCATATGCATCTGTGTTGTTTTGAACAGTCTTACTCATCATACCTTTAATGAGTTTCACAGTAGATTCAGCTAATCCATTGGCTTTATGGTGACCTGGTGCTGATTTAACATGAAGTATTCCACATCTAGCAGTAAATGATCTGAACTGTGCAGACGTAAACTGAGTACCTTGGTCAGATACAATAACTTTAGGAACACCATAACGAGCAAAATGAGACTTCAATTTCCTGATGACTAACTGTGCTGTCATTGTAGGTAGAAAGTCTACTTCAATGAAGGTGGAAAAATAGTCAATCAGAACTAAATAATATCGGCCTTCTATAATAAAGATGTCAATGCCAACTTTCTCCCAGGGTGATAAACCTCTTGAGTGTTGGTTTAAAGGTTCTTTAGTATTCCTTGCCTTCGTTTCTTGACATTCTGGACAACTGTCAGCTATCTGTCGAATCTCAGCCGTCATGCCGATCCAAAACCGACAACTTCTGGCCCGGCGCACCATGCTGTCAAATGCAAGATGAGCAGCGAGTAGCTTTTGCTTGATTTCAAGCCTCAGTGCTTTTGGGATAAGAATACGTTCTCCTTTAAGTATTATGCATTGTTCTGTTGTCAAAGTATCACGAATATCAAAATAAGGCATAAGCTCCCAAAGGAGCATAGGCCTTCAACAAACACATGCCAAGTCCTCCTGTCACGTGCCATCATCTCAAGTTCTTTCCATGTTCTCCTCATCATTTTCACCTCTGTTTCCAACTCTCTTCTCCATGTACTTCTTGGTCTTCCTCTGCCTCTCTTGCCCTGGGGGTTCCAGAACAAGGACTGCCTTGTAATGCTATCAACAGGTTTCCTCAGTGTGTGTCCAATCCATCGCCATCATCTTCTTCTCATTTCTTGTTCCACTGGCAGTTGTCTAGTTCTTGTCATCAGTTCCACATTGGTAACCTTGTCATACCATTTTAATCCCTGTATTCTACGCAAGCACCCATTTATGAAAGTATGTAGCTTTTTGGTTGTTGTCTTTGTTGTTCTCCATGTCTCAGAGCCATACAATAGGACTGACTTCACATTTGAGTTGAAGATTCTTATTTTCGTGTTGGGTCCTATTTCTCTTGATCTCCGTATATTTCCCAATGCAATGAAAGCTCCTCTTGCCTTTTGTATTCTTATTTTGATTTCGCTGTCTGTCCCTCCAACTTTGTCTATATTACTGCCAAGATATGTGTATGATTCTACATCTTGTATTGGTGTTTCTTCAAGTTCAACCCTGTTATCATTACCTGCATTTATTCGCATTATTTTTGTCTTTTCCCTGTGTATTTTCAGACCCAATTGCTGTGACCTCTCATCGAGTGTTTTCAATTTGTCCTGCATCTGATTACGGCTATGGGACAGAAGAGTAAAGTCATCAGCAAAATCCAGATCATCCAACTGCTTAGTCAGAGTCCACTGGATTCCATTTCTGTTGTGTGTTGCCGATGATCTCATAACCCAATCTATTGCCAGCAAGAAAAGAAATGGAGACAAGAGGCATCCCTGTCGCACTCCTGTTCTTATCCCAAAAGGTTCTGTAAGCTGTCCTTCGTGAAGAACTCTGCATGTCATGTCTTCATATGTTTTCTTTATTAAATTAATGATCTTCAGGGGAACTCCATAATGCCTCAACAAATTCCAAAGTGATTCTCTGTCTACACTGTCAAATGCCTTTTCGTAGTCCACAAATCCGATGTATAGTGGTGAATTCCATTCCAGACTTTGTTCAACTATTATTCTCAAAGTGGCTATCTGGTCTGTACATGATCTGTTTTGTCGAAAACCTGCTTGTTCATCTCTCAGCCGTCATGCCGATCCAAAACAGACAACTTCTGGCCCGGCGCACCATGCTGTCAAATGCAAGATGAGCAGCGAGTAGCTTTTGCTTGATTTCAAGCCTCAGGGCTTTTGGGATAAGAATACGCTCTCCTTTAAGTATTATGCATTGTTCTGTTGTCAGAGTGTCACGAATATCAAAATAAGGCATAAGCTCAGCTGGTACATCAGACTTTTTTTTAGGCCACCATGCAAAATGGTCGATTTCAACCTCTGAAGCACGCTGTCTTTGAGAGTTTTAGCTTTAATCTTTTCCATCATCACATCTGGTATTTCAGGTAATCTTACAGGTGCATCAGCTCCTGCATTGCTCTCTCTATCAGCTAAGGAATCCAATGTGACATTATGAATACAAACTCTGGACAGTGTATCGGCTATAAGAAGATCGGAACCTTGTACCCATTGGAATTCAAAGTCATATCGATGGCTGCGCATCAATAAATTCTGCAGTCTTCGGGGAATTTGACTCAGAGGTTTCTTAACGATGGCTGCCAAAGGTTTGTGGTCGTTGATGACTGTAACTTTCCTTCCATAAGTGTACTGGTCAAAGCGTTCCAAACCATATACAACAGCTAAGAGTTTCTTCTCAATTTGAGCCCAGCGTTGTTCAGTTTCCGTTAGAGCTCTAGAAGCAAACTCTATTGGATGACCATTTTGTAGGAGGACAGCCCCAAGTCCTTGGCTGCTACTATCAACTTGAATACACAAAGATTCATCAGGATCATAGTATGCGAGTACTGGAGTAGAAGTAATCAGTTTCTTGACTCTCTTGAAGGCTTGTTTACATTCAGCAGACCAGATAAAGGGAGTATCCTTACGGGTAAGTTCTCTTATTGGATGAAGAACTTCTGAAAGATTGTTGAGAAACTTTGCTAGATACTGTATCATGCCGCAAAATCTGCGAACCTCATGACAGTCCTTAGGAACGGGCATGTTTAATATTGTCTCAACCTTTTTCTTGTCTGGTTCAACACCTCGAGCAGTAATAAGGTGACCCATGAAGGTAATTTCTTCTTTCTTCTCTTGAGCTTTAGCTTCATTCAGTTTAATGCCTTTCTCTTTACACCTATGTTTCAGTGCTTTAAGCTTCAGATCATGGTCCTTAATTGCTTGCTGTCTGTTTGATCCACAACCTGCAATAACTATGTCATCAGCAACATTGATGCAACCATGAAGACCTTCAAGAGCTTGTGCTAGATGCCTCTGGAAAATTTTACTGCTTACATTCAACCCAAATGGTAATCTAGACCATCTGAACCTACCAAAAGGTGTAATCATTGTTGTAAGTTTACTAGACTTCTAATCAAGTTTGATATGCCAGAATGCTTCCTTGATATCCAGCTTTGTGAAAATCTTGGCATTATTGAGTTCAGGCAATACATCATCCAAAGTTGGTAATCTGTAATGCTCTCTCTGCAAAGCCTCATTCAGGGGTCTAGGATCAATGCATATTCTTAAAGAACCATCAGACTTTTCAACAACAGCCATTTGGTTAACCCATTCCGCCGGTTCCTCTACTGGTATTAATATACCTCTGTTCATTAGATTTTGAAGCTCTGATTTTACCTTGTTCTTAAGTGAAAATGGTATTTTTCTGCATGGCAGTGCCTTCGGACGAATATTGGGATCAATATGCAACACAGCTTCACCCAGGACACCTAGGTGGTTATCAGGGTTATGATCATTATCTGAACTGTCAGTAGCCACATTAGCAATAAATTTGTTTGTGTTGACTGTCACAAACTGTAGATCCTGCAGTGTGTTGTTGCCCAGCAAACATGTGAATCTATTTTTCACAACAGTAAACCTTATATTGTGTTTTGTCCCAGTCTTAGGATTCTCAGCAGTTAATAGAACTTCTCCCAGTGGAGTCATCTTAGTACCATTCCACATAACAAGCCTCTGTTTAGTGGGTAACAATTGTTCTTGCATCACAAAGCGTTGACAGATTGTATTCACATCAGCTGCTGTGTCTAGCTGAACTTTTTCCATTGACAATGAGTTGTGCAGATGTACAAGCTTTGCTAGACTTCACACAAGCAAGAAAAACTTCCTAATCTTCCACTGACTCTGTGTGAACAGTGTGAACTCTCTTGCATTTAACTTTGAAATGGTTTCTTCCCCCACAGTTTGAGCAAAACTTCCCCCATGCAGGACACTTTTTCTTAATCAACGGATGTTTCTGTCCGCAGTAATGACACTCCTTTCTAGATTCAAAGTACCCACTGTCAGTGTTACTTTGACAGGCTTTACCAGTATGCTGCCCAGTGTCTCTCTTGGAAGGTTTATGGTTGAGTGATTTATTCTGTACCTGTTCAACCCTTGCTTCAGAAGGTTGTACTGTATTATTCATCTCTCTTATGTCTTTTCCAGTTTGCTCGAAGACTCTGCATATGTGAATGGCTTTCTTTAGATCGAGGTCAGCTTCTCTCAAGAGCTTCTCTTGTAACCTTTTGTTAACAGTAAAGACAATTTTGTCTCTTATCATACAATCCTTGTCGTTAAAGTTGCACAAATCTGCCTTAGTTCTCAGCTCAGTCAAAAAAGAATTAAAAGGCTCTAGAAGAGGTGTGTTCCAGAATCTGAACGTATGTAATACTTCATTGCTTCGTGAGCTACAATGGTTCTGGAGCAAATCGAGAATTTTATTAGGATTAGAGTGGTCTCCTTCCTCTGCAAGTTGATCAAAAACTTCAACAGCTTGAGGTCCAGCACAGTGTAGGATGATGGCCGCCCGAACAGGATCAGGTTTAGAGGCCACCTCTGCTGCATCCATATACAGTTCTAACTGACGTCTCCATTTACGAAATGTGTCTGGTTCGACGTTATTTATGTCTAGGCAGGGTGGTAACCGAAACATGGGCCGTTCTGCCATGACGAAATGTCTAACAATGGTATGCAAGCAATAACCTACCAGTCTATGACGTCAGCACACGTGTTACAAGACATTCAGCATAGTTCGAATTTTGTAGAAATAAACACCGCTGCCACCATGTTGATATTTACTGTTGTGTGTAGTAAATATTGTTAACTATAATGAGACGTGGCTGGCCGTCCTACATTCTCACGTTATGAAGCATAATCACCAAGGCTGAACGCACTGGATACATACGACATATTTAATCAGCCATCTTAGAAGCAGGAAGTAGGAAGAAGGAAAAAGAAGAGTTAGCATAAGGGCAAGTAACTCTAGTAGGAAACAAAATAACCCTGGAGACAATATATACATCAACAAAGTGAATGTGAACTGTGCAATTATTTTGCAAAGACATCTTTGGTGTTTTAAAAACAAAAAGCTGCTCTATCCCCTGTGATGTTCTTTCTGACCCCTCCATGTCTAGTCAGTCAGTTAGCTGTAGTCAGTCAGTTAGTTGTAGTCAGTCAGTTAATTGTAGTCAGTCAGCTGTAGTCAGTTAATTAGTTGTAGTCAGTCAGTTAGCTGTAGTCAGTCAGTTAGCTGTAGTCAGGAAAGCTCTGCACAGCAGGAGGTTGATGTGCCTACCCACACTAGTGATGATATTGTTCAGCTGGAGGTTGATGTGTCAGCTCACATTAAAGGCGATACCATTATTCATTTGGAGGTGGATAACACTACTCACCCTAGCATGCCAGTTTTTGTTGCCACATCTACACCTACCAAGTCAGTTATACATACGACAAGTACATCCACCTAGCCTGTCTTCAAAAGCGACATCACAGTACAATAGTTACTTCCTAAGCCACCTTCACAACCACTAACACAACAGGAAGAAACCCTATTCACATCCATTGTTAGAAAAAAAAACTAGAAACAGCAAAAAAAAAAATACAGTATCATAAAATGCAAATCCAGAGGACAGCCCATTGTACTAAAAAAACTAATTAAACATAGAAGAGAAACATCAGTCACCAGATCGCCAACAAAACGTAAGCGATCTCAATTTCTCCACACTGTTAGGAAACATATTGTTGGAGCATCAACTGACTCACTAGACCTGCAGTAGGTACATGAGAGGAGAATTTGTACATTCCACTATTTCCAAAATCGAAAGACGCGCCAGCGGTATTAAAAATATTCTTTTTCTTCTTCTTCGTTCGTCCTGAAAAGGACGGTGGTTGCGTTGTGTCTGTTTACGCCTAAGCTGTGATATCTGCACCTTTCGGTCGACACATCCGACTTCTGCACGGCATTTTTAGGACCGGGTTTGCCTTCCCATTGCGATCCACACTCGCTCAGCCAGCCTGCACTGCTGCAGACTGTTTCCAGGACCACCACGTGGAGGTGGAGTGCGGTCTTGACCAGCTCTGGTTTGCTGGTCCTGACGCAGGCAGTCAAGCTATGAGTCGCTGACTGCGGTCTCTATTGCTGCGTCTTTGGGTCCCATTAAAAATATAACTTCACAATTAAAATTTATAATGGAAACTCATTTGTTACAAATTTCTCCATCTGTGAATGTACAGATTCCTCCTATTAAAAAAAAAAAGGAAGTGTGAATGATAAGTGAGCGAAATTTTGGGGCTAGAGCTGTGGTGGATTAACACCGGGGAGGTTATTGATGGTAAATAAATGAAAATATAAGTGTCAACAGCGTGAGGTCAAGCTATGTAAGACCCTGAGTCTAATAGTTGAAAATGGTGTTGATGAGTTCTCAGGGGACCTAACGCTACCTCCCTCAGATCTCACGCTGTGCTATATTTTTATATCTATTTGGTAATGTTTTATACGGCTACGTGTCTAGGGTAATGCAAGTGTAGTGATAAATGCCTGAAAAACCCACACACAACGTTAACTTAATGAAAATTAAATCAACAAGACTGGGTTAAATTTATAATATTATCTTACAATTTTAATTTCCTGTACCGCAAATCTTTTGGGACAGGAATGTTTAAAACTTAAAATGAAGTGTGTTTTTGTACAGCATTAATTAAATATGAAGGACATCTTGTCCATAAATGTCACTACTATAATGTTTATAGAATTTTATTCCCTGCTGAAACAATACTGTCTTATGAAGGGTCACTACTTGGAAGGACTGAGTGTCTCATCATATCACAAAACAGTTTCTAGTAGCGTGTGGAGAATACAACGTGATGAATTGACATAAGCCCGCAATCGTATGGCTTATCTTGTGGTTCCTTTGAAGATAGATGACTTGCTCGAAAATGCACACTCGTTCACTACCGTGTTCTCTGGAGGCAGATAAGACTTCAACATTCAAGCAACCAGCATGGTGCCTCGAAACTCTGCAGCTCCAGGATATGGCTCACTGGGTAATATATGACTCAACCCTGTAACAAGAGGAACAGGCCTCCCTAAGTACTCTATATACATACGCGTATCTCCACAACTATTAATTAAACATCATTAAACATGCGTTGTGATCAGATAAAGAGCTAACCAAAATAGCTACAGTCCCTAATTTTAATTGTGACTGCTTCATACTCAGGAGGTATCTTCTTCTCCCCACATGGTTTCAACGCCCCTGTCACTTTAAACCTTCGTTATCTTCAGCTGGGATACACTCTTTTCTTTTTCTCTCTCTAGTGATCCGAAGATTTTCAAAGTTGAGCGGTTACCACTGTGTATGTCTGTCTGTCTTCAATTTTTATTTTCTTCGATATCTCCGTTATTATTGAAGTGATTTTAAAATTTGAAAGTGATTATTAACCGGACAATTGTCCTTTATCTAGCCAGTATGTTTTCATTTACTTCTTTATCCTAGTTTTCATCTTTGTACTTTTCTTTCTTTCTTTATTCAGAACAACATACTTTTACTCTCAAGCCAGATGACATATTATAGGGATTAATATGGTATTCCAATAAACAATATTATCGTTTCTGTCCTTTCCTTTTATCTAGCCTTCTTTTAGAATACAATACGTTATCTACGTTTTTCTTGCCCCCTTTCTCTGCCCTGCACACATTTGGTTTGCTTGTTTCAGTTTGACAATGCACAAGTTAGGTTAGATTTTTTCCATGTTAATTCCCCCCCCCCTTTTCCTCTCTCGCCCGTTCTTTGAAAACGAAACAACGCGTTGGCCGGCTGCCAAACTGTCTAATGGTCGTTTTAAATATTAGGACGGGTAACGAAAAAGCTTGTGGTTTTTGGGGGTGGGTATCATCGCTTGGCGTTAATAGATTCAAATCGCTAGCCGCTCACTTGCGTTTTGAAAAGGCGACGTCCTTGAGAAAATTTTTCCCTACTGTAATTTATTACTAGATTATTTGTCGAACTGTAGTTATTTTTAGACAACAACCTTCACCAAGTAATAGGACGGATGGGTAGAAGGGTTATGGGGAAGGATATCCCCTTTCCACTATAATAGAAAAATATTCAAATATTGCGTCCAATTCTTAGTAACAGTGTGACCTTTGTCCTCAACGATTCTCAAATATACTAGTGGGGTTAAAAGTGGTAAAACTACTTTACTAGATTTCGAATTGAGGAATTTAGCAGGAGGGGTAACACGGAGTGACTTTATCACAAGAGCAAATTATGGCAGTTGTTGCGTGAGAGTGACAGAATTAACAGAGTGTGGAAATAATTTAATATGTGTATTTATTAAATACACCTATTTATTTATTAAATTGAACATTTCGTTTTACTCATGAACATACTCATTTTTACATGACCATTGTGATGTATGATTGAGATAATTGTTAGCTCTCATTTTTTGGGGACAATTGGGTGTGTTATTTTAAGGTAATAAATGTGGACTTGCAATTTAATGTTTCAATAATTAATGTTTGACGCATGAAACCAAAACAAAACTATGATATTCATTTTCTGCAGGTTTTCTACTTTTGATTTCTGTAATTTGTTATGCATGTTGATTGTGATCGTTTTAGTGTAAATTGCATTAGAAACAAACCATAACAAAATATTTTAAAAAACCTAAATTTTACACTATTTCAGACTAATATCTTCTGTTCTAATTGTGATAAAATGTTTGTTCTTGTTCTAAAATTTACTCTAACATTTCTAGTCTAGCTTTACGCAAAATTAAAGCCGGTATTTATAATAATAAAGTAGCCTTAAAACATTAAATAAGCCCTATCAAAAGTAAACACCGCCACCGGTATCGGAAGATCGGGGTCTACCTTATGCCGATCCGAGATCTTCTTCTTCTTCTTTGATCCATAACCACCAACCGTCAAAGCAGTCAGAGGCCATCATGCCTGGTGGCGTCTTGTAGAGCAGCAACAAATTGATTCCATTTTCCTCGGTCGGCGGCCATCCTTCGTACAGTGCCCCAACTGTTGTTCATTCTTTGCATCTCAGCTTCCATAGTTCTCCGCCAAGTTGTTTTTGGTCGGCCTCTCTTTCTCTTTCCCTCGGGGGTCCATAGCATAGCTGTTCTTGTGATGGTATCAGGGTCCCTTCTGAGGATGTGGCCAACCCAACTCCAGCGTCTGCCAGCTATGATGGTGTACATGTCCTCCTGGTTACTCCGAATAAGTAATTATTGGTTGCTGATGGTGTTTGGCCAAAAGATTCGGAGAATTTTCCTTAGGCAGATTGTGTGGAAGGAGGACAGTTTCGACATTTCCTTCTCTGTTACTCTCCAACATTCCGCACCACAGAGAAGCACAGAAAGTACACAGCTCTCATACAGTCTTAATTTGGTATTTGTGCTTTACTGGGAAGACTTCCAAATGTTGTTGAGAACAGCAAAGGCTGTTCTCGCTTTATTCATTCTGTTGTTAATGTCCTTGCTTGTACCGCCGTCAGGTGTTACTATGCTTCCTAGGTAAGTAAATGTGTCTGTCTGTTCTAACTTCTGGTTCCTTACTGTTATTGGCTCAGGATTGCCCACATTTAGTGTCATGACCTCTGTCTTCTTCAAATTGATGTTCAGGCCAACCTGCTGGCCATACTTATTCAGTCTATCGGTTTTGTCTTGAATGTGTTGATATGAATGCGCGAGTAGTGCAATGTCATCTGCATATTCCAGATCTTCCAGTGTAGAAAACGTTGTCCATCTAATTCCTCTTGGACTGCCCTCTGTTGTCTGGCGCATCACCCAATCTATGACTGTCAAAAATAATGTTGTTGATAAGGGGCATCCCTGTCGTACTCCTGTTTTCACTTCGAAAGTTAGATTACTCGATCCAACACTGCACGTAAAGTTAGAATAGAGGCTTTTTATAATGGAAACAATGCGGCTGGGAATTCCATAAGCCCTGAGAATTTTCCATAGGCTATCCCTGTGTATGCTGTCGAAAGCCTTTTCAAAATCAACAAAGTTAATGTACAGCTGTCTCTGCCATTCTGAGCTCTGCTCTATAATGTTCCTGTGGGCAAATATATGATCTGCACATCTTCTGTTCTTTCTGAAGCCCGCTTTTTCTTTCCTCAGTTTATGGTCAACTGCTTTTGAAATTCTCTGGATGATTATCCTGCCTAGTATTTTGCTGGGAACTGAGAGGAGGGTAATTCCTCTCCAGTTTTTGCAGTCTGCAAGGTCGCCCTTTTTGGGCAATTTGACAATTATTCCTTTACTCCACTCTGTTGGTGTTGTCTCAGTTTCCCAGACTTGTGCAAATAGTGATTCTAATAGTTCTGCTGCTAGTTCAGGGTCTGTCTTGAATAGCTCAGCATTTAGATTGTCGTGAGCAGGCGCTTTTCCATTTTTTAGCTGTGATGATTTCTTCTTTTCGTGGAATGTCTGTATTTACGTCTAAGTCACTTTCAGCCTCAGGAACATTCAGCTGAGTCTCTGGTGGTCCCTTATTCAGTGTTTCTCATTATCATTATCCGAGATCTACAGTGGTGATAATCACCGTCTGTCCCGCCTTTTTTTTTTTGTTTCTTAAATTCTCGTCCGAATTGTGTGTTTTGAAACTTCCAACGTTTCACTGCTAACATTTACTATTTTTTTGCAAAGAAGAGGTGATCACCCGAGACAATGAGAGTGCTTCATGATTGTCAATAAATGGGATTATAACATGAGGAATATAACCATTGCCTTGACTTTTCACGTTTGGCAGGGGTTGTCTACCTAGTACTAGACATGTAGGATGTTCCTATAGTCCATCCCCGGCCCCCAGGCTACTCATTAAATTTACTCGTCCTGTAAAAACTACGCCACCTGGCGTAGGCGATGAGGTCGCCAACTAGCTTCCGGTCCCTTGCGTTCACTGGTGACTCCCCCGTGCCATGTTTTCATTCATTAGGAGACTGGCGTTGACGACCATGCATCTCCATTTCTCACGGTCTCTGGTGTTTTGAATCAGCAGTGTCTTCAGTCATTTCCTACACCTGTTGATCAGTGTTTTCGAGGTATTTATCTTAATCTTTTCCTTGAATTGATGATTTTACAAGTTGTTACCCCGCAGCCTACTGAAATGACGTGTCCATCTTTTCATGACGTGTCTTAATAACTTCGACTGTCTGCACCCTATTATGTTGATCAGTTGACACATGTATTCTGTTTCTTAGAGGACTTCTTCTTCGTTTGATTTTCTGCCTAGTATTTCCAAGGTAGCTAGAAGTAGGCTAAGGCGCAGTGGACTGTGACCGCCACGTTGCCCGAGTGGCTATTGATGTGAACGCTAGGCCCTAGTTAGCCATAACTGGTTGAAATGAAAAACAGTGGGCCATGTGTTCGATACAGCCCCAAAAAAGAATTCAGAGACGCAGTAATAAGGTGTAAGGGTTAGGTTAAGGAATCCTGAACTAAACCCTAACCCTAACGTCAGCAACTTATTTGTATGACTTCATAAAAGACCCACTATTCTTCATTTCAATCCCTTTAACCGAACGCCAACCCTGTTTTGGAGCTTTAAATGTCTTGATAAAGACTGAGAACATATTAAAACAAAAAAAAAAGAATATTCCAACTCAAAGTGAAACACAGTGTTTCCAACCAACATGGCAGCCTCTGTTCTACTGTCCTTTATTTCAGCTCTCATGGACATATTGTGACTTGAGTCACTGTGTATGTTACAACAGTGCATTCTTAATTATTAGTTGAAATGAAGAACAGTGTGCCAAGTGTTTGATGTGGCCTTAAAACAGAAGAGACTAAGTTGTAAGGGTTAGGTTTAGACATCCTAAACCCTAACCTTAATCCTAATCTTAACAACTTGGGAGACTTATTTGCATGTCATCAAAGAACACATCCCACTATTCTTCATTTCAACCTAATTTTCTTTTATGTTAAAAAGTTAACTCGGTTATGATTGCCAGGTTTAAACATTTGTGTGAATAGATATTCTGATATCGATGAAATCATATTCTTCAAAGTTATTGTAATTGTTTGAGAAGTGATTGTGATATGGTCACATTTTTCAGACAATTCAATTATTTACTATTTATGAAATCTTGTCTTAAAAACAAAAGACACCAGATTATATTTCACATATGCATAGAACTCTGAGCATGAAAGTCCTGTTTTTAATTTTGAGCATTCCAAATCATGGAGCCACCTTTTGGTATAGTTTGATACTACCCATATGAAAATAATCATTTTATTGTCCTACAAAACCTGCTGGTCAATAGATCATTATCATCATTTTAGTGTTCTACAAGACCTGCTGGTCAATAGATCATTATCATAATTTTAGTGTTCTACAAGACCTGCTGGTCAATAGATCATTATCATAATTTTAGTGTTCTACAAGACCTGCTGGTCAATAGATCATTATCATAATTTTAGTGTTCTACAAAACTTGCTGGTCAATAGATCATTATCATAATTTTAGTGTTCTACAAGACCTGCTGGTCAATAGATCATTATCATAATTTTAGTGTTCTACAAGACCTGCTGGTTAATAGATCATTATCATCATTTTAGTGTTCTACAAGACCTGCTGGTCAATAGATCATTATCATCATTTTAGTGTTCTACAAGACCTGCTGGTCAATAGATCATTATCATCATTTTAGTGTTCTACAAGACCTGCTGGTCAATAGATCATTATCATCATTTTAGTGTTCTACAAGACCTGCTGGTCAATAGATCATTATCATCATTTTAGTGTTCTACAAGACCTGCTGGTCAATAGATCATTATCATAATTTTAGTGTTCTACAAGACCTGCTGGTCAATAGATCATTATCATAATTTTCCTTTCCTTATGAGCATAGAGCCACCATTGTAGCTGGTCCCTGAAGAAAGCTGGAGTATATTGTGACACCAGGAAAGATCAAAGAATAAAGAGATAGAGGATGGCAACAAGAGAAGATATTGGACATCGTGGCGGCGTGGAGAGAAGTCAACAGCAGAATTGATCAATTGTACTGGAGACAGGAAGTTGTGGAGAGACATGATCACCTATACTGCCAGGCTTGGTACTTGAAGAAAAAGAATTAAAACTATTTCTAGAAATGCTTGGGCTATTCTGTACTTTATTTTATTTTCTGAGTTGTGCATTCCGTCTGATGTCACAAGTGTTTTCTGCTTGTGTAAGTTTGTGTTCAACATTGCGTTCAACATTGTGTTCAACATTGTTCCTTTAACTTTCTGCTCTAAACTATTTTCTTTCTTTTTTTTTAATTGACCATTTCTTCTGTCATTTAGCTGCTAAACCTGAGGCTTTTATTCATGGAAACTACAGTTACAGAGATCCAGGAAGCAAACAAAAAAAAAAAAAGGAAATATTGGCAGAGATCAACATTGATGCAGAAAATATTTGTTATGTTTGAGGATCCCATTAACTCCGCCTATGCCGGTCCCAAGCCCGGATGAAAAAGGAGGAGGGCGGCCTGCATGGAGGCCGTAAGGAGGCAGCCCCTCCACCATGCAAAGGCACAACAGGCCAATCACCTGTTTGCTTTAAATCATGATTACGCGAACTACAAGAGAGAAAACCGGACTGATTCTAAAGGCGACGAACTGGAACGGACTACGGACTACGACTTATGGAACTTGGAACACAAGAAGTATAAATGGGAAGGAAGAGGAGCTGGTGGAAGAGATGAGGAAAGCAAAACTAGAAATCCTGGCTATAACGGAAACGAAGAAAAAAGGACAAGGAGTCATGGATCTCGATGGCAACACGTTGCTCTACAGTGGTGTACCCATATCTGAAAGAGCTAAAGGGGGCGTGGGTTGCATTGTGGCCCAAAATCAAAAAGATAGTATCAAGGGATGGAACTTTGTCTCGGAGCGCATTATGGTTGTAAAACTAAAAGAAGGAGAAACCATAGTCAACCTGGTCATAGTGTATGGGCCAAATGAGGATGAGAGAGCAGAGGTCAAGGAGGAATTCTTCGAGCTGCTTCAAAGGACAGTGGATGACTGCCTAGATGAAGTTATTATGCTCGGAGATTTTAATGCCAGAGTTGGAAATGACCATGCTAGATGGGGTGGAGTTATCGGAAGATATGGAGAAGATACTCTCAATGACAATGGAAAGTGACTCCTTAGATTCTGCAGTGAGCAGAATCTGATCATTACAAACACAAAGTTCCCCCATAAGCGCATACATGCATACACTAGATGTGAACCAACCAAGAATGAGAAGTCAGTGATCGACTATGCCATTGTTCGGAGAAGCTCATTCAGATATGTCCGAGATGCAAGAGTCTGGAGGGGGCCAGAGATTGGAAGTGATCACTACCTGCTAACAATCAAACGAACAACTGAAAGAGTTGCTCAGCCTAGGAACTGCCCAACATCACGCAAGAAACCAAGTAAACGAGCAGGAGAAATGAGCATTAGGACCTACAAGCTGAGAGAGCCAGAAATTAAGACCAGATATCAGGGGCTTATTGCTACAGCAGTGAGCAACACAGAAGAACGACCTGATGACTTGGAAACCCTCTGGAATAAATTCAAGGATATCATAAAGACAGCTGCTGCAGAAGCATGCGGTGAAGTCCGACTTGGGAACCAGAGAAAGAGGACACCTTGGTGGACAGAGGAAGTCAAAGAGAAAATAAGAGAGAAGAAAATGGCATGGAAACAATACTTAGGAGCTAAAAACACAACAGGACAAATGGAAAAATATAGAGAATATGTGACACTCAGAACAGAAGCAAAGAACAAAGTGCTAGCAGCAAAACAGAAGTCCTGGGAAGAATTTGGAGAAAAGCTAGAAAAAGATGCACAAGAAAACCAGAAATTGTTCTATAAGACCCTAAAGAACATGAGGAAAGAAAAACAATGCTCTCTCAAATTTATAAAGGACAAGCAAGGCAAATTGCTTACTGCCCCGAAGGAAGTAATGGAAAGAATATTTCTCAGAACTCCTGGATGGTGAGCATGGTGAAGCATCAGAAATGATAACCACTAGCACAGAAGAGAAAACCAATGATGGTGAAGATGACATAAAGATGGAAGAACTGAGGGCAGCACTAGAGAAAATCAAGATGGGCAAAGCAGCAGGGCATGATGGTATAAACACCAGAAATGGTTAAGTACATGGGAGCATCAGGCGACCTATTACTCTTAAAGGTCCTACAGGCAGCATGGTGCAACAAGACCATACCAAAGGATTGGGAGATTGCCATCATAACACCAATTTTCAAAAAGGGTGACAATCGACAATGTGGAAACCATAGAGGCATATCCCTTCTCAGTGTCCCTGGTAAAATCTACTCTAGAATCCTAGAGCAGAGACTCCGACGCCTAGCTGAGCCACAATTGGATGAGGTCCAGTGCGGATTCCGAGCAAACCGAAGTACTCAAGACCTAATCTTCACACTCAGACAGCTGAGTGAAAAGGCCCTTGAGTATAAGAGTGAGATCCATCTTTGTTTCATAGATCTGGAAAAGGCGTTTAACAGGGTCCCCTGGAGCAAACTTTGGGACTGTTTGGCAAGGAAGAATATTCCAGCACCTCTGATTCATGCTATACAGAGCTTCTACAAGTCTTGCAGAAATTATGTGAGGACAGCAAACCATAAGTCAGAAGAGTTCAGGACCACCACTGGTGTAAGACAAGGTGATATCCTATCACCTTACCTCTTCATACTCCTTATGGACAATGTCATCAAGGCATGTAAGGAGAGAACAAGAAAGTATTCAGTGGGGTACTGGAAGATGAGACAGGTCTATATTTCGGAGCTGGCATTGATGAGAACCCAGCATTGCACACTGAGCTTGGGGGGATCACTTGGGCACCAGACTTAATACTGGCTCTTGACTGGATGGCCGCATGCAGGAGATTTCTACAATGGAGGGTTGGCAGGTGGTGGGTATCGGGAAGTGGCTCTGTGCAGGACGTGAGGATTCCTTGGGAGAGCCCCGAACCAGAGCACAGCATTGTGCAAGCTCTGCATAGTTGGAGAGCCCCCTGGATGACGGGGAATGCACAGTGTGCTACCCCACCTATCCCCAACTGCTAACTTAGAACCAGAAGTGGGGTCCTCTGTATGCGTGCCAGGCCAGGATAAAATGCCTGGGAAAGAGACTGGAGCTCAGAACTCCCTAACTCAAAGTTGCAGGATGGCAGAAAAGCCACGGGAAAGACAGGGCTATTTTGAAGATAACGCAACCATATTTTCACCATACGAGCTCGGACGCCGCCTCGGTAAACAAGGTCCGCGCAGAGCAGTGACACCCCCAGGCTGCTTGCGAATAGTCTACTACTGGGAACATAAACAGATTAGGGATGAGCCCACTCTCCCGTTGAACAGGTGCTAAAGTCGTAGATACTGGGCCAGAAGGCGCACCGGAAACCACAGTATCATGCAACTCGCTTTTTTTTTTCTATGGGGAGTACACCGTCAAATAAATCTCGTTCTGGTGCTCGCCCTGTGGAGCTCCACCAGGCAGGTGCAGTGCCGGGCTCTGAGCCTCGACAGAGCCCACCCTCAGCTACTGGAGGACCCTCTAGACCGTCTTGTGGAGTCAACAGACGGCGGAGGAGAACTACTGACCAAAACAAAACAGAAAAAGAGAAACCCAGAGTGCCACTTGTCATGATGCACTGGAATGCAAGCAGGCTGGATACAGCAAAAAGACAGAGCTGGAAAACATCTTGTATGAGAAGCAAGTCAGTGTTTGCTGTATCCAAGAGACTCACTTGAAAGCAGATCAAACCTTTAAAAATAAGGGGATATCAATGCTTCAGATCCGACAGACAAGATAGACGAAAAGGAGGAGTACTTACTCTTGTAAGGAATAACATTCCTGCACACGAAAGGAAAACCTTCATGGATGGAGCAGAATATCAGCTGCTGCAGATAAAGGTAGACAAGATGGAAATAGAACTCCTGAACTATTACTGTCCGAACAACAAACCCCTGAGTCTCAGCTCTATACAGGTACCAGCCACCAACTTTATAGCAGTTGGAGACTTTAATAGCCACTCCCAGAGCTGGGGCTATAACCATCTGGATCACAGAGGTGAAGAGGTTGAAACTTGCAAGATGATCACTCCCTAATCCTAGTCAATAATGCCACAGATACTCCTACCTTCTACTCCAGAGGATGGCACACAACTTCAACACCAGATCTTGCCTTCTCCACACCAGATATAGCTGGATCTATTAGTAGAGAAGTAGGAGACCAACTAGGGGGAAGCGACCATCGCCCAATCTTTCTTACTGTCCAGAGTGCAACTCTCAGTACAGGCCCAGCCATTACAAGATGGAACTACAAAAAAGCCAACTGGGGTTTATTCAGGCATCAGGCGAACACGCTGCTGTCTACCCTCAAGGTACAGAACCGAGACATTAATGAAGTGGTAAAAGACTTCAACAGATGCATACTACAAGCTGCAAAAGAAACCACTCCCAAAGGATGCCGGCGTAACTACATACCATACTGGTCCAGCACACTCCAAGAACGTCAGGAAGCTATGGACAAGGCTAGAAAGGACGCAGAGTCTCAGCCTTCACTTGAAACTCACAACAAATGGAAAAAGGCTGTAGCAGAGTTTCAGAGAACAAAGCTAGAAGAAAAGCGGAAAAGCTGGAGAACTAAAACGGCATCGCTGAACCTTGAGAAAGACGGCAGGAAACTTTGGAGATTAGTCAAGTCTCTAAATGAAGAGCATTCCTCACCAAGGCAGACTATCACATTGGATGAAGGTGGCAAACTTTTCAGAGGAAAACAAGCTGCAGACTTGTTTGCTAGAAGATACAGTTCAGAAAGCAACTTACCCATTAACATAGACCATCAGAGAGAGATAAGAAAAGAAATACTGGCAACCATGGGACAGACAGATACTCCTGCCCCAATGAGGGAACCCATCACACTAGGAGAACTACAGAAGGCTATTTCCAAGCTTAAGTTTCAAAAGTCACCCGGCCCAGACAAAATCAGCAACGAAATGCTAGTAAATCTGAGCTCAGCAGCAAAGACAAAACTGCTTGAGATATTCAACCACAGCTGGTGAAAGGAACGGTACCCCAAGTATGGAGAGAAGCCATCACAATACCCATACTAAAGAAAGGGAAATGTAAGACCGAGGCTGCAAGTTACCGGCCAATCAGTTTCACAAGCTGTGTTGGGAAGACTATGGAGCGAATAGTCAACCACAGATTGAAATGGTATTTAGAGTCTGAGCAGATCCTGGTGCCGGAACAAGCTGGATTTAGAGAATGCTACAGTATAGAAGACCAAGTTACTTACTTGTCTCAAGCAATAGAAGATGCCTTCCAGGAGAAGAAAAAGGTCCTAACGATCTGGGTCGACTTCAAGCAGGCCTTTGACAAGGTGTGGAAAGATGGCCTCATTGCAAAACTTAGGAGAGTGGAATCCAAGGCAACATGATGAAATGGATCCAGTCATACTTGCATAACAGGAGAACTAGAGTCACTCTTGACGGTCTGCAGAGCAGAAAAGTGTTGCTCCATCAGGGGGGTACCTCAAGGAGGAGTAATTTCCCCAACACTCTTCCTTGTTTACATCAATGACCTGGTGAAAGATCTCCCTGCAGGAGTTAAAGCTGCCTTATATGCAGATGACCTAGTACTCTGGTGCGCTGATGAAAATGTCACCACAGCAAATTATAGAATGCAGCGGGCAGCAGACATGCTAGTGTCATGGGCAGAGAAAATGGCTTATCACAATAAACACAGACAAAACCTCCACAACACTGTTCTCCCTCGCCCCCAAGGACAAATCAGCTAACATACACCTAGGGGACAACCGTGATCAAGGAAGAAAGCTACCCCACCTATCTTGGGGGTGACATTTGACCAAAGGCTTACATGGAATAAGCATATTGAAAATGCAGAAGGAAAGGCCGAAGACGACTAGGCATACTCAGAAAATTAGCAGGTACCAACTGGGGAGCAAATGAACGAAATCTAAAGAAGATTTATAATGGAGTAATAAGACCACACTTAGAGTTTAGCTCAGCAGCATGGTCATCAGTGCTAACTCACATCTGCAGTCTTTGGACAAGGTGCAAAATCAAGCTCTCAGGCTCATTACAGGAGCCATGAAAACTACACCAATAACAGAGATGCAAAAGGTTGCTGGATTGCAGACATTGTCCATAGAAGAGACACAAAAACCATGATCCAGATGGAAAAGTACTACAGTATGCCAATGCACCCAATGAAGGCAAGACTAGATGATCTGGCATTGGGACGTCTAAAGCGTAGCAGCCTTGTGCATCGGGGGAAAAGACTTATAAGACAGCATCAAGAAGACCTATCCATGAAGACAACACCACTGAAGCCCACCCTATACCCTGTACCATGGGAGCAGGCCAGCAGTGCCCTCCAAATTAATACAACAGTCAGTGGTCTCACAAGTGGATGTGAGTATAATGATCTGCAAAAACGAACTGCTACATTGAGTATGATCCAAGAAAGCTATCCCGATCAATCATGGATACATGCCTATACAGATGGATCAGCAACTAATGCTGTTAGGAATGGAGGTGCCGGTATCTTTATCTCATATCCTGACAACCACTATGAGACTAGGCACATTCCCACTGGTAAATTCTGTTCCAACTATACAGCTGAGGTTCAAGCTCTAGAGCAAGCTGCAAATATGATTTATAACACCAACTCTGACTGCCACCAGGTAGTCATCCTCACAGATGCACTGTCTGTCCTGCAAGCTCTCAAGGGTGGTAAACTCCCGCATCTGAGAAATGAACTAAACAAGGTAGCTGCCAAAAAGAGAACCATACTTCAGTGGGTACCATCTCATTGTGGTGTACCCGGAAATGAAAAGGCAGATAAACTTGCAAAAAAAGGGAGGAGAATGTGAACAAGAAGATAATGAAGTCACATACTTTGAGAAAAAGAGAGCTATCCAGACTATCAGAAGAGAACAGAACCAACCCAAAGACGACTATCACACTCTCGACCGGCAGGGACAGACAACTATTTTTCGACTCAGGACAGGGCATAACAAACTGAATAAACACATGCACAAGCTACGATTGTCTGCTTCACCACTGTGCACCTGTGGATTAAACGAACAAACTGCTGAGCATGTTCTACAGGACTGTCCTCTGTATGACCAGTTAAGAAAGATATACTGGCCCAATGACTCAACACTAAACTCAAAGCTATATGGAGTTAAAGAGGAACTTCAAACAACAGTCGAATTCATCATGAGAACTCGTCTGACGGTGTAATCATCAAGATGCGATCGCAAGAAGAAGAAGAAGAAAGAAGGAGCTGGCATTTGCTGATGATGTTGCCCTGATTGCTAAATCAGAGGCACATCTCCAATCCAACCTGCAAGTCTGGAAGGAAGAGCTGGAGAAGAGAGGGATGGTCATAAGCAGCTCTAAAACAAAATCCATGGTGATATCACGAGAAGAAAGAAAACATCAGATTAATTTGGGAGAACAGGTCCTGGAGCAGGTCGACCACTTTAAATATCTCGGAGCTATTATAGACCGAAAGGGAGGCATCAAAGAAGAGTTGGCCACTCGAAAAGCAGCGGCTGGGAGACTTTTTTCAGGCCATAAATCGTGGATTCCTCAGCAAGAAAGAGGTTGGTAAGAAAACGAAGATGGCTGTATACCGCTCCACCTATGTCCCAGTCTTGACATATGGATGCGAGTCGTGGGCAATGACTACAACCCACAAAAGCCAGATCCAAACCTCAGAAATGAGGTATCTGAGGAAAGTGGTTGAAGTAACAACAAGAGACATGGTCCGCAACCAGACGATCCGTCAAGGCCTAAAATCCCATCCGCTGCAGACCCAAATAGAACAGTCCCAACTAAGATGGTTTGGCCATGTCTGCAGAATGGGAGAAGATCGGCTACCACGACAAACATGGGAAACAAAGAGCCAGGGATCCAGACCTCCAGGACGACCCAGAGTCCGCTGGGAGGACAACATTAGACAATCTTTGAAGGACCGAGGACTAGAATGGAACCAGGCCAGGAAGAAGACAGCTGATAGAATGGTCTGGCGCTCTCTCTTCCAAACCTCTACACCTCACGGTAGAAGGGGAACGACTAAGTAAGTAAGAGGATCCCATTAATGAGTATTCTCATTACTTTAGTACGGGACCCCAAGATGCAGCAATAGTGAATGCAGTCAGCGACCCATAGCTTGACTGCCTGCATCAGGACCAGCGAACCAGAGCTGGTCAAGACCGTACTCCACCTCCACGTGGTGGTCCTGGAAACAGTCTGCAGCAGTGCAGGCTGGCTGAGCGAGTACGGATCGCAATGGGAAGGCAAACCCGGTCCCTAAAAAATGCAGTGCTGAAGTTGGATGTGTCGACCGAAAGGTGCAGATATCACAGCTACGGCATAAACAGACACAACGCAACCACCGTCCTTTTCAGGGCGAACGAAGAAGAAGATTACTTTAGTACTTTGTACCTTTATCTGACTTATCATGTTTTCTTATTCATTCCTGCAGGTGTGCTAGTTCGTCATCCTGTATACTTGCCTAGGATCAGTTCACGAGGGAAGCAGAACCTTACTTTACCAGTGAAACTAAGCTATCTGTAGTGTTATAGTCACCTAAAGGTTTCAGTTCCAGATGGATCCAAGCCAGGGAAATGACCTTGGGTAAACTAATTAATTTATTACCTGTCAACTTCCTGTAGAGCTTAGACCTGTCAGCAAGGTCTTGCCAATCCTTCCTGTTCCTGAAACCTTCTGTTCAAAGTCTTTAGCCATTTATGAAAGTCTGCAACTTCTTGGTTGTTTGTGTTTTTCTCCATGTCTCAAAGCTAAGCAGCATTAGTGTCTTTACATCTAAGTTGAAGATTGTGACTATAGTGTTGGACTTGATTTCTGTTGATTTCCCAGTGACATGAAATCTTCTCATGCCTTTTGTGTTCTTATTTTAGTATCACTGTCTGCTCCTCCAGCTTTGCCAGTGTTGCTGTCAAGATATTTGTGCATATTCACACCTCAAGTTAACAGGGATGAAATAAAGATTTTGTCCATTCATTTGTTCTTAATTTAATTGTAATAACATTTAGGAACTTGCAGAAACAATTTGCCTGCCTCTTATGGCATTAACCAAATAAAGATTTTGTTTGTCCATTCATTAACTAAGTAAAGATTTTGTATGACTTAGTGCAGTATTAAAAAAACAAAAAAGACAATTTTCCCCAAATATACTTTGTGAGCTATCTTATTAAGTGGTCTGATGCTAACTATTTTTGTTGTGTAGGCTGGGGGTTGAAAATGTTGAGACTTCCACAACAAATTTACTAGCAGACATTGAACAAGTGGAGCAAGAAGGACAAATAACAAAAGTGCAACAGGTATCTTGTTTTGAGAAATGTCTGCTCTGTTGTTGCTAGTTCACATTTTAGTTATGGTCAGGGTGAATTAATCTGATAGAAATATCTGTGCTGATGTCAGTAGTTCACAGTTTAGTTATGGTCAGAGTGAATTAATCTGATAGAAATATCTGCTCTGCTGTTGGTAGTTCACAATTTAGTTAAGATCAGGGTGAATTAAACTGATAGAAATGTCTGTGCTGATGTCAGTAGTTCACAGTTTAGTTATGGTCAGGGTGAATTCATCTGATATAAGTGTCTGTGCTGACATGGCTGGTACCAAACTGTATCGGCTACTGCCGTTCCTTTGGATCTACCAGCTGTGTGGAGAGGGGGAACATGCTGCATGGGCAACAGCTTGACCTCCATATAACTGCCCAAGCTCACGCCCTGGAGAGGACACTCCATTAGGGTCAAACCCGAACTGTGGACAGAAAATTTTGCACCAAGCAATTATCAGAATAATAGAAATAAGCAAACTCTCAGATTGGGATGCTGGAACGTCCGGACTATGTTGACTGTACTATCCGAAAACCTACAGGACGTAAACGATGTAAGGAAGACAGCCATAATTAATGATGAGCTTAAACGACTTCAGGTGGATATAGTTGCACTTCAGGAAACGCGCCTGGCGGACTCTGGAACGGTGAGCGAGAAGGACTACACATTTTATTGGCAAGGGAAAGATCTTAATAAAACTAGAGAACACGGAGTAGGTTTTGCGGTCAAAAAATCGCTAACTAAAATGGTTGAACCAGGCGAGAATGGATCAGAACGCCTGTTAACGCTCCACCTGCAAACTAGCACAGGTCCCATCACCCTTGTCAGTGTGTATGCTCCTACTCTGTACTCTGCCTCAGAAGCTAAAGATGAGTTCTACGAGAATCTAGCAGCAGTCATCAAAAGCATACCTAGGCAAGAACAGCTTGTTCTCCTTGGTGACTTTAACGCTAGAGTGGGTGCCGATAATGTTTCATGGCCTTCATGCCTGGGCAGGTTTGGTATTGACAAGATGAATGAAAATGGACAACGGCTCTTAGAGCTGTGTGTCCACCATGACCTCTGCGTGACCAACACCTACTTTCAGACAAAACCCCAGCATAAGGTGTCATGGAGACACCCACGATCCAAGCACTGGCACCAACTGGACCTGATTCTCGTCAGAAGGCCACTTCTCAGGTCTGTGCTCTCCGCGCGCTCGTACCATAGTGCAGACTGTGATACAGATCACTCCTTGGTTTGCTGCAAAATCAGAGCACAACCAAGAAAACTCTATCGTGTTAGACATGAAGGGAAACCACGCATTGATACCAGCAAGATGTCAGACCCTGTCATGATCGCTCAGTTTACTGCGACCTTCAAGAAAGTGCTCAGCAGCCCTCAGCATGGTGATACTATTACAGAGAACTGGGAGCATCTACGGAACACCATTCAAAGTACTGCACTTGCCACCTTCGGTAAGAAAATGGCAAAGTCAAATGACTGGTTTGATGCTTCATCAGATGTGATGGCACCTGTCATTGAAGCTAAGCGCAGTGCTATGAATGAATACAAACGTTCACCGAGTGCTAGAACCCTACAGATCCTGAAGGCTACGAGAAGCAAAGTTCAACAAACTGCTTGATGCTGTGCAAATGACTATTGGCTCCAGCTCAGTGAGAGCATCCAGATCGCAGCGCAAACAGGCAACATCAAACAAATGTATGACGGTATAAAGAAAGCACTTGGCCCCCAAAAAAGTAAGACGGCACCGCTAAAAACCATCAGCGGAGAGAAGCTAACCGATGAGGGTAAGCAGATGGAGAGGTGGGTCGAGCACTACTCTGAGCTTTATGCTAGAGAAAATACCATTACGCCTGCAGCCCTTGATGCTGTCAAATGTCTGCCAACTATGGAGGAGCTGGATGCCGAACCAACATTAGAGGAACTCAGCAAGGCCATTGATAGCTTGGCCTCTGGCAAAGCACCAGGCAGTGATGGGATAACTCCTGATTTAATCAAATGCTGTAAGAGCACGCTATTACATCCCCTGCATAGGATGCTGTGCCAGTGCTGGGAAGAGACAACTATTTCTCAAGACATGCGAGATGCCAAGATTGTAACACTGTACAAAAATAAAGGAGACAGAAGTGATTGCAATAACTACAGAGGCATCTCTCTTCTTAGTATTGTTGGTAAGGTTTTTGCCAAAGTCGTCTTAATGCGACTACACAAGTTAGCTGAGCGCATATATCCAGAGTCACAGTGTGGATTCCGAGCTGGTAGATCAACAACAGACATGATCTTCTCTGTCCGCCAGCTTCAGGAAAAATCAAGAGAGCAGAAAAGGCCTTTATAGACCTCACAAAAGCATTTGACCTGGTTAGTAGGGATGGACTCTTCAAAATCCTCCTGAAAATAGGCTGCCCTTCTAAAATGCTGGAAATGATAAAGTCATTCCATGACGACATGAAGGGAACAGTCCAATACGCTGGAAGCACGTCACAGCCCTTTGACATACGAAGTGGCGGGAGCCGCGCTAGCGTAGTGGTTACCCACCGCTCTGGCGACTGGGTGATCCAGGATCAAACCCGGGCGACGGCATTTGAGGATTTTTTGTCGACCGGGATTTGGACTGGATTAACTCGAGACCTGGTGAGAAAATCTGAAGGAGTGTCGTCGACCAGGGATTGGCGGCTCCTGAGCCGACCCAGCTCTAATGGTGTCGTGAAACATTCTAAATCCACATATATAAATTAAAAGGTAACTGTAAAGCCTAACACATAAATTCAATAAAAGGAAAGAGAAATGGTAAAAGTACAGTGCTGTCACAATGGCGTACAAAAAATCCCCTTGTTGTCTACTTCGTCTGCAAATTGTAACATTTCACGTTGATAGTAAAAAGCCTACTGCATCACTACACGCTTTCTACAATAAAACGTGTACTGCATTTCTAAGAAAACCTTGAGCTAGGCACCCTGTGTAATGACCTAAATTAATACTTCCATTAATTTCATTTTATACACGGCGTGATGAAAAGACAGATGAACTTAGGATAGAGAGAAGGGAGGGCTGAAAGCAGGAACGCATGCCACACTAAACACGCGTCTCGCGATATACAATTAATGCCACCCACCCCTAGCGTAAGGCCAGAAGCAATAACTTTTTTTTCAGATAGACAGTGATAAAAAACACTACCCATACGAGAGTTAGGTTTAAAAAACCTGAAAAATGCTTATTGGGAAACATGACATTATACTGGTTTACGTTTGAAAGCCTGACAGTACCCAGACACCACGTCGTATCGAAGTGAACAGGAGGTAGAAGAAAATGCACATTTTGAACGCAGCCACCTAGCTCCCTTATGGGAGCCGCGGTAGCATAGTGGTTAGTGCACTGGCTTCCTAGCGCAGTGGTCTATGGTTCGATCCCCAGATGAGGCGGGAATTTTTTAGGCCACAAACGGCTCCTGGGTCGACCCAGCCCCAAATGGGTACCAGAGCAACTCTGGGAAGGTTAAGGCAACCGGCGTGATGCCGACCACATCACCCCTCGTGTGCCGACGGTCAAGATAATATGGGCCTAACACCATATTCCCAATATGCCTCAATGGGCGTGTAACGGGTTCCTTTACCTTTTTACCTAGCTCCCTTAAATTTATATAATTGGGTTCCTTAGGACTTGCTGACAAAGAATATATTAAACGTTACGCAAATAGTCTAGGAATTAACAAATTATAGCCAAAATAAAATGGTGGTGCTGTCAGACAACACCAAAATCAGAATTGCGCAGTGGCAGGTTTTGAAACCACCATTGTACGGGAAATAGGCCAACATGTTACCTCCTATTTGATTGGATAGAAATAAATGTAAGGCTAAACACGATTAGTCGGACTATAAATACTATTTTTTGTTGTTAGGGGAGACGGAAGGAAGGGTACCTTTTTTTCAAACGCTTGGATAGACATGGCCCGATTGGTTAGACCCGCCAATATAGTCAATTAGGAGCGTCAGGTCAGTGCCACACTTTAAAATAAACTTACTAAGAACCAGTGCGTTGAGAGCCAGATCATATTTTTCTAAATAAAAGTCTGGGACAGAGGCAGATCGGAATTTGTGCCATAATTGTGCCATTATTCATCGCCAGTCAACGTATCTGTGTATTATTTCCATGAAATGTGGGACTGTGGTCCTAGTTATTGAAGCAGCCCTTGGTCTGAGTTTTGCTGAAATCCAGAGGCTGACAGCATACTCCTTGGTCCAGATAGCGACCAGTGAGGTGCCTCTAGAACACAGGAAGCAATCGAGCAGAGGAGTCTTTTCCTGCCGCCATCACGAAAGTTAAGCTTCTGTGGCCAGAGTAGCTCAACATTATGTGCCCCCTCAAAAATTGACATTTTGTTAACCACAGAGGGACAATTAATGGGTTCAAATGACAGGAACTGTGAAAGTTTCCCAATACTATTTCCCCGATAATCAAACACTTGAAGTCATGATGAAAAACAACAACCAAGCTTGAACACAACCAGTATTACCTCATATTACTACTGCACAAATTACACACATAGAATAATAATAATAAACTATGTCAATACAAAGTTCATATATATAAACTGTGTAAATAATACTTGTAATTACATTTGATTGTGATTCCTGGTTCACTGTGTAGTTGAATCAGGATATCCATTATTGACAAGAATTAATACATATATTTTTTAAACATAATCAACTGACTCATTTAAGATAGTCTTAGAGAGTGTTATATGTGTGTGAGTGTCACAGTGTTGTAAAGTGTTGTAGAATAAATTAAATTGTTTATCTGTCTGTTGTTGTTGTGACTTACACTTCATCATTTTCATAACCCTAGACATTTATAAAACGTAGTCATCACACTATTCCAGAATAATTCTGACTGAGGTAAAAATGTGGTCAAGTAAGGTCATCTGTAAATACACCACACTTATTAGATACAGATACCTTCACAGCTGATCTCAGTCAGTACACTAAGTCCCCTATAAATATTTATAACATCCCACTTTACCACAAATGGGTACCTCCGAAATCGGCGAGTATCTGCCTGAATGGCGAGGGACACCTGTCTCTGTACAAGAAAAAAAGGGATACTCACATAAAATCAATGTCAGGTTAAACATTAATAATAACCTGAGATTTCGCCTCGAGTATTAGCAGGCGTACGAAGAAAAAAAAAAATACGAAGTGGTGTTAAACAAGGCTGTGTTCTGGCTTCGACACTTTTCAGGATCTTCTTTGCCTTACTCTTGAAACATGCATTCAGAGATGCATCTGAAGGAATATGCCTTCACACTAGGTCAGATGGCCGTCTGTTTAATCTTTCAAGGCTGAAGGCAAAAACAAAAATCAGAAGGGTCACTATAAGAGACTTGTTGTTCGCTGATGATGCTGCAGTCGTCACTCAAAGCCAACAGGAGCTTCAGAACTTGATGAATCGCTTCACTAAAGCATGCAAGGACTTTGGCCTCACAATAAGTCTAAAGAAAACGAATGTGCTGAGTCAGGATGCGGGTGCTGCACCAGTTATCACTATCGATAACTATGAATTGGCAGTGGTGCACCACTTCACATACCTAGGGTCTACCATCAATGACAAACTCTCACTGGATACAGAAATCGACAGCCGCATTGGCAAAGCTGCAGCTACCTTTGCCCGCCTCACATCGCGTGTTTGGGGAAACTCCAAACTCACAATGAAGACCAAAGCTGCGGTATATAATGCCTGTGTCACCAGCACACTCCTATATGGCAGCGAGACCTGGACGACCTATGCTAAGCAAGAGAGAAGGCTCAATACCTTCCATTTACGGTGTCTACGCCGCATCCTCGGCATCTCGTGGAAAGATAAAGTGACAAATGTCGAGGTGTTGTCACGTGCTGGCCTTCAAAGTATGTATACACTGCTTGGACAGCGCAGACTTCGCTGGCTTGGCCATGTTCGCCACATGGAAGATGGTCGCATCCCAAAAGATATCTTCTACGGACAATTAGCAGATGGCAAGAAAACAGTTGGGCGACCACAGCTGAGGTTCAAAGATGTGTGCAAGAGAGATATGAGGGCACTGGACATGGATCCAGCAACATGGGAGGATGAAGCTGCCGATCGCACTAAGTGGCGATGCTATTTACGGCGCCAACTCAGATTGGGCGAAGAGAGGCTCACACAACAAGCAGAGAAGGGGAGAAAACGTCGAAAGGAGGAGCACCAGGAAAATAAGCAGCTGAGGGCTGTCACCTCAGGGGCGCATTCCCATAGTCAGTTATGACTGAAGGGGCTACTACTACTGCTGACGTCAGTAGTTCACAGTTTAGTTATGGTCAGGGTGAATTCATCTGATGTCTTTGCTGACATCAGTAGTTCACAGTTTAGTTATGGTCAGGGTGAATTAAACTGATAGAAATGTCTGTGCTGATGTCAGTAGTTCACAGTTTAGTTATGGTCAGGGTGAATTCATCTGATACAATTGTCTGTTTGACAGCATACATAGGGACAGTTTATGGAAAATACTGAGGGCTTATGGAATTCCAAGCTTCATAGTGTCAATCATAAAAAGCGTCTATGCCAACTTTACGTGTAGTGTTGGGCAGAGCAACCTAACCTTTGAGGTGAAGACAGGAGTACGACAGGGATGCCCCTTATCAACCACTCTATTTTTAACAGTCATAGATTCGGTGATGCGCCAGACAACAGAGGGCAGTCCAAGAGGAATAAGATGGTCTATATTTTCTACATTGGAAGATCTGGAATATGCAGATGACATTGCACTACTATCACATTCACATCAACACTTCCAGGAAAAAACGGATAGACTTAATAAGTTTAGCCAGCAGGTGGGCTTGAACATCAATTTAAAGAAGTCAGTCTAGTTTCTGACAACTGCCAAACACGATCTATATAAATATCTCATGACTTTAATGTGAGCAACCCTGAACCCATATCAGTAAGGAGTCAGCAACTGGTACAGACAGACACCTTCACATACCTAGGATGCATAGTAACACCAGACGGCGGGGCAGGCAAAGACATCAACATCAGAATGAATAAGGCAAGAACAGCCTTTTTTAACCTAAACAACATCTGGAAGTCCTCTCAATACAGCACAAGCACAAAATTAAGATTATATCAGAGCTGTGTGCTTTCTGTGCTTCTCTATGGTGCGGAATGCTGGAGAGTTACAGAGAAGGAAATGTCGAAATTGTCCTCTTTTCACACAACATGCCTAAGAAAAATTCACCGAATCTTTTGGCCGAATACCATCTCCAACCAAGATCTGCTTACTCGGAGCAAGCAAGAGGACATGCACACCATCATAGCTGGCAGACGCTGGAGCTGGGTTGGACATGTCCTCAGAAGAGACCTCGATGCCATCACAAGAACAGCCATGCTTTGGACCCCTGAAGGAAAACGAAAGAGAGGCCGACCAAAAACAACCTGGCGGAGGACTGTGGAGGCTGAGATGCAAAGAATGAACCAGAGTTGGGGCACTGTACGAAGGATTGTCGCCGACCGAGCAAAGTGGGATCAATTTGTTGTTGCCCTACAAGACGCCACTAGGTGTGATGGCCACTGACTGCTTTGACGGTCGGCGGCTAAGGATCAAAGAAAAATTGTCTGTGCTGACGTCAGTAGTTCACAGTTTAGTTATGGTCAGGGTGAATAAATCTGATATAATTGTCTGTGCTGACGTCAGTAGTTCACAGTTTAGTTATGGTCAGGGTGAATTCATCTGATATAATTGTCTGTGCTGACGTCAGTAGTTCATGTTTTAGTTATGGTCAGGGTGAATAAATCTGATATAATTGTCTGTGCTGCTGTTACTAGTTCAGTAGTTCACAGGTTAGTTATGGCCAGTGTAACGATGAGTTAAACAGATAGAAATTGTGCATAACCTATTACTTTTGTTTGACTATTGTCTGTGTGATTGCTGTTGACAGATCCAGGCCCATCAATGCAGTTGTCTGCTGTGTAATAAGCCTGCACCAGAGCAGTTAATGTGTTCTTTCATAGCTGTCTGTCTCTCTCTAGCTGTCTGTCTCTCTATAGCTGTCTGTCTCTCTCTACCTGTCTGTCTCTCTCTAGCTGCCTGTCTGCTTCTAGTGTCTGTCTGTCTCTACCTGTCTGTCTCTCTCTAGCTGTCTGTCTCTCTCTCTCTACCTATCTGTCTCTCTCTACCTGTCTGTCTGCTTCTGCCTGTTTTTCTCTCTCTACCTGTCTGTCTCTCTCTACATGTCTGTCTCTCTCTAGCTGTCTGTCTCTCTCTACCTGTCTGTCTCTCTCTACCTGTCTGTCTCTCTCTACCTGTCTGTCTCTCTCTCTACCTGTCTGTCTCTCTCTACCTGTCTGTCTGCTTCTACCTGTCTGTCTCTCTCTACCTGTCTGTCTCTCTCTACCTGTCTGTCTCTCTCTACCTGTCTGTCTCTCTCTACCTATCTGTGTCTCTCTAGCTGTCTGTCTCTCTCTACCTATCTGTCTATCTCTACATGTCTGTCTACTTCTACCTTTCTGTCTCTCTCTACCTGTCTGTCTGCTTCTACCTGTCTGTCTCTCTCTACCTGTCTGTCTCCTTCTACCTGTCTGTTTGCTTCTACCTGTCTGTCTCTCTCTACCTGTCTGTCTCCATCTACCTGTCTAACCCATTTGATGTAGTGTCTGATTTTACTGCTAGTATTGAAGAGGGTTAACACAGTTTTCATGTGTAGAAAACTATATGAAGCATTGCAGAGGATGTAGTCTGATCATCAGAGAACCACCCCTATCAGGCAAGTGTTTTGGCCCTTTTAACATGTTTAGGTTAGGTTTTAACATGCACCTCATCTAACCAATATTTTAATGATTTATTTAGTGTGTGTGTATTTAATTTTTCTGTCTAGGGACATAGAGAAAGAAAGAGATGGAAGAAAACAAATTATGGTAATGATGAAACTGATGTGTACCCTGTCAAAAAGAAGAGGATAGGCATGTTCTCTGGCGGTTCTGTTAAGTACAAACGTCTGGTCCGTAAGTGGTTTGATATAGACCTGTAGCCTGTATTGAAACAGTATGACATAGCAAGCAAGTAACCCTCCAAAACATGGTGACAGGAAATAATTATGTTGTGCTTTCTCTACTTTATGTCTCCATGACGACGACAACTAATTCTCCTATTGTCATCTCATACCTTCCCATCCTGTTTAAGCTTCAGTGGATCTTTGTAGTCAGACTTATCTTGATGTAGGAGCCGCGGTAGTCAGACTTATCTTGACGTAGGAGCCGCGGTAGTCAGACTTATCTTGGGACCCAAAGATGCAGCAATAGAGGATGCAGTCAGCGACCCATAGCTTGACTGCTTGCATCAGGGTCAGCGAACCAGAGCTGGTCAAGACCGTACTCCACCTCCACGTGGTGGTCCTGGAAACAGGCTGCATCACTGCAGTCTGGCTGAGAGAGTAGGGATCGCATAGGGAAGGCAAACCCGGTCCCAAAAAATGCCGTGCATAAGTCGGATGTGTGGACCGAAAGGTGCAGATACCACAGCTCCGGCGTAAACAGACACAACGCAACCAACGTCCTTTTCAGGACGAACGAGGAAGAAGAAGGAAGACTTTATCTTGACCTACGAGCCGCGGTAGTCAGACTTATCTTGACTAAGGAGCCGCGGTAGTCAGACTTATCTTGACTAAGGAGCTGCGGTGGTAAGACTTATCTTGACGTAGGAGCCACGGTAGTCAGACTTATCTTGACGTAGGAGCCGCGTTAGTCAGACTTATCTTGACTAAGGAGCTGCTGTAGTCAGACTTATCTTGACGTAGGAGCCACAGTAGTCAGACTTATCTTGACTAAGGAGCCACGGTAGTCAGACTTATCTTGACGTAGGAGCCACGGTAGTCATACTTATCTTGACTAAGGAGCTGCTGTAGTCAGACTTATCTTGACGTAGGAGCCACGGTAGTCAGACTTATCTTGACGTAGGAGCCACGGTAGTCAGACTTATCTTGACGTAGGAGCCACGGTAGTCAGACGCCGCGCTAGCGTAGTGGTTACCACACCGCTCTGGCGACCGGGTGATCCAGGATCAAACCCGGGTGACGGCATTTGAGGATTTTTCGTCGACCGGGATTTGGACTGGATTAACTCGAGACCTGGCGAGGACATTTGAAGGAGTGTCGTCGACCAGGGATTGGCGGCTCCTGAGCCGACCCAGCTGTAATGGGTACCTCCGAAATCGGAGAGTATTTGCCTGAATGGCGAGGGACACCTGTCTCTGTACAAGAAAAAAAGGGATGCTCACGTAAAATCAATGTCAGGTTAGACATAAAAAATAATAACCTGAGATTTCGCCTCGAGTATTAGCGGGCGTACGAAAAAAAAAAAAAAAAAAAAAAAATGGTGCAATGCATGCCTCTTGTGTTCCTTTTTAAATATCTCTTAGCTCATGAAATCCCGCTGCATAGGTCAGAGAACTTGACTAAACTGGGCATACATAAATCTGGGATGTATACAACAAAGCTTTAATTATTGTTGTCAGTCAGTTTTGATGTTCATAATTATTGTCTGTTGCTTCATTTGAAACTGCTATTTGTATTTCCATGCCGTCCATCTCATTTTTTGGTTGATGTTGTCTTTCACAGTGTTGTGATGCAACTTTCCATGAAATTGGCAACTTGACATATCTGGCAGTGACAATTATTATTATTTAAACCCCACCCCACACACATATATTATTATTACTACACCCCCCCCCCCACCCCACCCCATCCCTCCCTCGCTCTCTCTCTTTCTGTGCTTTCGTAGTTGCGCTTTCTTTAGCAGTGTTTCACATGCAGTGTTTGTCAGTCACATGCTGTGTTTGTTAGCACCATGCTGTGTTTGTCAGTCACATGTGCTGTTTGTCAGCCCCATGCTGTGTTTGTCAGTCACATGCTGTGTTTGTCAGCCACATGCTGTGTTTGTCAGTCACATGCTGTGTTTGTCAGCCCCATGCTGTGTTTGTCAGCCCCATGCTTTGTTTGTCAGCCCCATGCTGTGTTTGTTTGTCAGTCACATGCTGTGTTTGTCAGTCACATGCTGTGTTTGTCAGCCCCATGCTGTGTTTGTTTGTCAGCCCCATGCTTTGTTTGTTTGTCAGCCCCTTGCTGTGTTTGTTTGTCAGCCCCATGCTGTGTTTATTTGTCAGCCCCATGCTGTGTTTGTTTGTCAGTCACATGCTGTGTTTGTCAGCCCCATGCTGTGTTTGTCAGTCACATGCTGTGTTTGTATGTGGCATGGCCTGTAGGGCCAAAATAGGACTAATTAGCCACATGAGATCACGGCACTGATGTCTCACAATTCAAGTCTGAAGCTGTCGCCATCTTCGCTTGCGATGGGCAACTATTATTATATTTATTGTCAGCCCCATGCTGTGTTTATTTGTCAGTCACATGCTGTGTTTGTCAGCCCCATGCTGTGTTTGTTTGTCAGTCACATGCTGTGTTTGTTTATCAGCCCCATGCTGTGTTTGTCAGCCCCATGCTGTGTTTGTTTGTCAGCCCCATTCTGTGTTTGTTTGTCAGTCACATGCTGTGTTTGTTTGTCAGCCCATGTTGTGTTTGTTTGTCAGTCACATGCTGTGTTTGTTTGTCAGTCACATGCTGTGTTTGTTTGTCAGCCCCATGCTGTGTTTGTTTGTCAGTCACATGCTGTGTTTGTTTGTCAGCCCCATGCTGTGTTTGTCAGTCACATGCTGTGTTTGTTTGTCAGCCCCATGCTGTGTTTGTCAGCCCCATGCTGTGTTTGTTTGTCAGCCCCATTCTGTGTTTGTTTGTCAGTCACATGCTGTGTTTGTTTGTCAGCCCCATGCTGTGTTTGTTTGTCAGTCCCATGCTGTGTTTGTTTGTCAGTCACATGCTGTGTTTGTTTGTCAGCCCCCATGCTGTGTTTGTCAGTCACATGCTGTGTTTGTTTGTCAGCCCCATGCTGTGTTTGTTTGTCAGTCACATGCTGTGTTTGTCAGCCCCATGCTGTGTTTGTTTGTCAGTCACATGCTGTGTTTGTTTGTCAGCCCTATGCTGTGTTTGTTTGTCAGTCACATGCTGTGTTTGTCAGTCACATGCTGTGTTTGTTTGTCAGTCACATGCTGTGTTTGTTTGTCAGCCCCATGCTGTGTTTGTTTGTCAGCCCCATGCTGTGTTTGTTTGTCAGCCCAATGCTGTGTTTGTTTGTCAGCCCCATGCTGTGTTTGTTTGTCAGCCTAATGCACATCATGACCATAGTTGCCTCAGATTTTATTTGTTAAACTTATTTATCTTAGTGAGAGATGAGCAGAATAGTGTGAGATATGTTATGTTTGTCTTCACTCATTTACCATCTCATTTTTGTTGGTATTTAGTGTAGCTTAATCTTTTTGTCTTTAACACCATGGTCTTGTATTTACAATCAACTAAAGTGAACTCATCCATGTCCCTGTTTGCTTCCTGTGGAGCATGGAGTATCCAGTGATGCTAACCCACTTACAGGAAGCCTGCACTAGAACATTTTGTTGCAGTGGTTTCTATAGCTATTTGTTTGACCTGATCAGGTTGTCAGCCTCATGTTCAAACGACCTACCAGAAATAACAGTAGACCTATTCATTCTGTTTCTCTTCAAAAAATCCACTCCGCTCTCCTCCTCCCCTCCCCCAATTAACTAAACTGGGTGAAATGTTTGTATGGTGTGAGCTGTTTACATCAGATTTGTTTGTTTTTATCTTGACCATGCCGGGTGGGAGCAATGGGCCTAGCTTTCTTTGTCTCCTCAGAGAACCTCTTGTGGGGAACACAATTAAAAATAAAAAAAACTTGAATACAACATTTAAAATGTTTATAAATATGGTGATGAAGATTTTTCACTGTTTGGTTCAGACTGTCAGAAATACAAGCAGCAACATGAAGGAGACTGTCCTAAGCGTGGAACACATGAAGCAGTCAAGTTTGCTGATAATGGAGGTTTCACGACTGCTGATAATTTAGAGGTAAAAATGTTAAACTAAACCAAAGATTGATAAGATAAGGAAAACAAAGATAGATAAGATAAGGAAAAAAGATAAAGAAAGAATTTTGACCGTATAGTAAAAGACACGGGGAGCTTACGGGTGGTGATGAAAATATGGAGATATGTAAACAGTTGAAGAGTGTAATATTGGTATCAATGGCTCTTTACGGATCATAGCCCTTCAACCAAGTCTCTTCAAGGCTTCCTGTCTTGAACAGTCTGTTCCAGTTCTTTCCACGTCGATGTTATTCTTATTATCTTGTCTGCTTCCTTTTTAAAATAATTGTCATATTATTTGATGCTGTTTTTGTCTGAACTCTTCAACTCTTAATTGCATCATCTGTCTGATGTGTTAATGTGGCCAGGTATTTGAATTTATTGAAACGGTAAGACTGACTAACGATTTCTGTAAAGAATTCTGATAGTTTAGTAATGGTTTAGTAATAACTAAAGCCAACTTTGGGCAGTCCAGTCTGCAGTAAATCACAGCCCTCACGGACTTATATCTGACTACTCTGGACAAGGTTCACTTCTGACTTTCTGACAAACCTAGACTTAGGACATTACTGCATTGTTACTCTCAAAGTGAATTCCTGAATCATGTCCCAGATACAGACTTTATAGTACTGAACAAGGACATTACTGCGTTGTTACTCTCAAAGTGAATTCCTAAATCATGTCCCAGGAAGAGACTGTATAGTACCGAACAAGGACATTACTGCATTGTTACTCTCAAAGTGAATTCCTAAATCATGTCCAGGTACAGACTTTATAGTACTGAACAAGGACATTACTGCATTGTTACTCTCAAAGTGAATTCCTGAATCATGTCCCAGGTACAGACTTTATAGTACTGAACAAGGACATTACTGCATTGTTACTCTCAAAGTGAATTCCTGAATCATGTCCTAGATACAGACTGTATAGTACTGAACAAGGACATTACTGCATTGTTACCCTCAAAGTGAATTCCTAAATCATGTCCCAGGTACAGACTTTATAGTACTGAACAAGGACATTACTGCATTGTTACTCTCAAAGGGAATTCCTGAATCATGTCCCAGGTACAGACTTTGTAGTACTGAACAAGCACATTACTGCATTGTTACTCTCAAAGTGAATTCCTGGATCATGTCCCAGATACAGACTGTATAGTACTGAACAAGGACATTACTGCATTGTTACTCTCAAAGTGAATTCCTGAATCATGTCCCAGGTACAGACTTTATAGTACTCAACACTCCAGATTGTTTTGTGCTTCAGATAAACTTTCTTGTCCATATTTCTTCAGCATTTCTCTTGTGTGTATTTTGTTTTGTGCTTAAGACGGTGAGGATTGGAACCTTTTATTTCTTGTTAATTTTTCACTCTTCAAGGAAAATGGGACCACAAATGCAGTTGTGCCTTTTACATGAATGCTGTACCAGGGCATTTTTGTGCTCTTCCAACATGATGTCTATCAGAAATAAAGATTTGACTTCATTAAATATACTTCAGATTTTTCTGGAACAGTTGAGAATATCAAATGATTTATGGCGCATATTTCTGCTGACATTTCAAACTTGTTGGTTTGTTGTTGTTTTTTAAATTGACCTGGAATGAGTAGATTTATACCACAAGAAAATTGTAGCAAACACGTAACATGCTCACCCCATGTAGTTCCCTCAGGCATGTCATGTGGTGACTATCTGAGGTCACGTATAGGACGGGCAAATAGCTACAGGAACCACTGCTACAAGAACAGTTGAACACATTGACCTACAAGGGGGTCAGCTGCAGTAGTGGTTCTTCCATGCTCCATAGGGAGCAAAAGTGTTGAGGATATTGTAGCATGCAGCTGTTGAAGGATCTAGATATTGTAGCATGCAGCTGTTGAAGGATCTAGATATTGTAGCATGCAGCTGTTGAAGGATCTAGATATTGTAGCATGCAGCTGTTGAAGGATCTAGATATTGTAGCATGCAGCTGTTGAAGGATCTAGATATTGTAGCATGCAGCTGTTGAAGGATCTAGATATTGTAGCATGCAGCTGTTGAAGGATCTAGATATTGTAGCATGCAGCTGTTGAAGGATCTAGATATTGTAGCATGCAGCTGTTGAAGGATCTAGATATTGTAGCATGCAGCTGTTGAAGGATCTAGATATTGTAGCAAGCAGCTGTTGAAGGATCTAGATATTGTAGCAAGCAGCTGTTGAAGGATCTAGATATTGTAGCATGCAGCTGTTGAAGGATCTAGATATTGTAGCATGCAGCTGTTGAAGGATCTAGATATTGTAGCATGCAGCTGTTTGAAGGATCTAGATATTGTAGCAAAGCAGCTGTTGAAGGATCTAGATATTGTAGCATGCAGCTGTTGAAGGATCTAGATATTGTAGCATGCAGCTGTTGAAGGATCTAGATATTGTAGCATGCAGCTGTTGAAGGATCTAGATATTGTAGCATGCAGCTGTTGAAGGATCTAGATATTGTAGCAAGCAGCTGTTGAAGGATCTAGATATTGTAGCATGCAGCTGTTGAAGGATCTAGATATTGTAGCATGCAGCTGTTGAAGGATCTAGATATTGTAGCATGCAGCTGTTGAAGGATCTAGATATTGTAGCATGCAGCTGTTGAAGGATCTAGATATTGTAGCATGCAGCTGTTGAAGGATCTAGATATTGTAGCATGCAGCTGTTGAAGGATCTAGATATTGTAGCATGCAGCTGTTGAAGGATCTAGATATTGTAGCATGCAGCTGTTGAAGGATCTAGATATTGTAGCATGCAGCTGTTGAAGGATCTAGATATTGTAGCATGCAGCTGTTGAAGGATCTAGATATTGTAGCATGCAGCTGTTGAAGGATCTAGATATTGTAGCATGCAGCTGTTGAAGGATCTAGATATTGTAGCATGCAGCTGTTGAAGGATCTAGATATTGTAGCATGCAGCTGTTGAAGGATCTAGATATTGTAGCATGCAGCTGTTGAAGGATCTAGATATTGTAGCATGCAGCTGTTGAAGGATCTAGATATTGTAGCATGCAGCTGTTGAAGGATCTAGATATTGTAGCATGCAGCTGTTGAAGGATCTAGATATTGTAGCATGCAGCTGTTGAAGGATCTAGATATTGTAGCATGCAGCTGTGGAAGGATCTAGATTTGTAGCATGCAGCTGTGGAAGGATCTAGATTTGTAGCATGCAGCTGTTGAAGGATCTAGATTTGTAGCATGCAGCTGTTGAAGGATCTAGATTGTAGCATGCAGCTGTTGAAGGATCTAGATATTGTAGCATGCAGCTGTTGAAGGATCTAGATTTGGAAATTGTTTCCTATTCAGAAATATGGGCACACACACCAAAAAAAAAAACGTGTTAACTGCTTTTATGTTCATACATAACATGCATAATTAGTTAGTGTTTTGTTGGTTGTTCTCCAGCTGTTTGGTGAGGATAGCAACAATGAAGATGTGGGCATTGAGATGCAGAATGTTGATAGCCAGGACAAGAACATGACACGGGAAGAAGTCAACGAGACTGGTCTATGTGCGGAAGATAAAGATGAATATATGAAAGATGGTCAGTTTTGTATCCTTGCTGTGTGAAACATTAGTGTGCTGAAGATTAAGTGATAGGTCAATAATGATCAATTGAAGAACTTAACCTAGTGATAATGAAGAAATCGTATAAGTAGGTAAGTGATAGTCGCTAGCAAGAAACAAGGAGAAAGAGAGAGGAAACTAGTCAACAGAAGAGTATCAAAGTAATAGAGACTCTGAGGATTTGATTCAGGTTTATAATGAATGAGTGGCACTGCAAATGACCTGTGTTAGGTCACATGATCAGCTAAGCACTCCCCACAAAATAAAATGTATCACTATGGGTTCGGAGCTTTCATTTCACTTAACCCTTTCGCAATGACTGGTTTTTCATTCCCCAGGACAACACCATTTTCAACTTAGTTCATTCCCCTGAACGACAGGATAATTGTAATTTTTGGGGTCATATTTTTAATTTGACTATACAGTTTTTCGTAAAAGGAAACCCATTAAAAGTATATATATATTATGAAAGAGCATAAAACAAAGTTTCAGAATATGCTAATCAAGGCCAACATAAGTCAAGGTCACAGGGTACGTACATAAATGAAAATTGAAAGAAAAATGAACAAAAATTATTTAATTAAGTATGTTTAAAAAAAATATATAAAAAAAACCAAATTAAATTTTTTAAAATAAAAACAAAAAATAAAACAGACAAACAAACAAAATCTAAATCATTCATACAGTAAATTATAAATCACTTGAAACATAATCAGATTATGGTGGCGTATAATAAGAACTCGTGAAATATTGGAAATCTGCTGTTGAATGACTAGGGACTTCGTGTGTTGTCAGTGTATGCGGAAAATTTTCCCAGAGGTGAGCGGCTTTGAGTCCCAAGCAGATACTGTCACAGGGAGTGACAACGCAATCAGCGACCATCACACCTGGTGGCGTCTTGTAGGGCAGCAACAAACTGTCTCCACTTTGCTCGGTCAACAGCCATCCGTCATGTGGTGGCCTAGCTCTGGTTCATGCTTAGCATCTCCACAGTTCTCCACCAGATAGCTTTTGGTCGGCTTCGCTTTCACTTTCCTTCTGGAGTCCATAGCAGGGCCGTTCTGGTGATGGTGTCAGGGTCTTTCCTGAGGATGTGGCCAACCCAATTCCGGCATCTACCCGTTATGATTGATTCATAACAGAAATGTGATGATAATAACAACAAAATATGCATGCACCACTAACTACATAACAACTTAAAGTGGCCACATTACACACAGAAGTCACTTTATAATTTTTAAAACATGAATTGGATTGGACGGTTACATTTCTAGATTTATTAGTGACTAACTTTAAGCAACTCTATCAGCATTAATCCAGCACCTCTGTCAGAACTGAGTTAACATAGTCAAAGAGTTAATACTGGATTGTGGCTTCAGAGTGTGGAGCAAGATTTTATTAAAATAAACATTTTTTTTCTTTGGTTGTGAAGAAAACACAGAATGCTCCACGGTTAGTCTATACGTTGTGTTTATATTCTGTTACTAGTTTCAATACACACCATAGTTGTTTCAACTTTGCATGTTTCAGTTACCCTCCCTAGTATCCGGCGCCATCAGGACATCTCTAGTACTGATGATGATGAAAAGCTACAGAAGAAAAGTTTACGCGAGAACACAAAACACAAGGCTGTCAAAGAGAAAGTGCCAAAACAACGAGGAAAAAAAACTCTTAAGATTACATTAAGCAAGAAAAAAAGCTGTTATTTTGTGGCTACAGTAGGAGCTAAAGAAGATAACACAGAGCTTAAGTTGAGTGAAGTTGAGTCAGGGGATATCAAAGACTCTGAGATAACAACAGCAGATGTTAACATTACCCAGAACAATGATTTTCTGATTTTACAAGATAAGGATAGAATGAAGGCAAGTCACGAACTTTGTGTGTTTGAGAAAGCTGCGGAACTAGGTGGGAATGATGCTCAAAAATTGAGTAATGGACAGGCCGAGGAGAAGCCTTTCAGATGTGATATTTGTGGGGCAGACTTTACTCGCAGTAGTCATCTAAATCGGCACGTAAGAAAGCATACAGGAGAGAAACCTTACAAGTGTAACTTGTGTAGTTCAGCTTTTAGTGAAAAATCATATGCCTGGAGAGACACAAACAAAGGGCATTCAGGAGTGAAACCACATAAGTGTGATGTGTGTAGTTTTCAGCATTCGCTGCAAAAGGTGATCTCAACAAACACACAAAATTGTTCATACTGGTGAGAAACCATACAAAGTGTAATAATATTTGTGATGTAGCATTTTACTCAGTACAGTGGTCTCAGCAGACATATAAGAATACACACGGAGAAAGGCCGTACAGATGCGACACATGTGGTGTGGGTTTTCCTTGTAAAGGTGATCTGACAAAACATGAACGTAGTCCATTTACTAGAAAAACTGCCTTTCAAATGTGACATTTTGTTTCTCTTGGTTTCACTCAGAACAGTGATCTCAACAGACACGTAAGGATGCATACAGGAAAAAGGCCCTTTCAAATGTGAGATTTGTAATTTGGACTTTGCTGAAAGTGGGCAACCTCCGCAAGACACAAAAGAATGCACACAGGAGAGAGGCCTTACAAATGTGAAGTCTGTAGTGCAGGTTTTGCGGAAAACGGTAACCTCCATAGACACAGAGAGTACATACAGAGATAGAAACCTTACAGGTGTGAGTTTTTTGTGACAAGATTTTCTGAAAATGGAAACCTTCGCAGACATAGAAGAATGCACGACTGAGAGAAACCCTTTCAAATGTGACATCTGTGGAGTAGTCTTTTCTGATAACTCCTCATCTACGGAGACACAAGAGAACACATACAGGGGAGAAACCCTTACATGTGTGAACGTTTGTGGGTGCTAGCTTTCTGATAATTGGCAACCTGCATATACACAAAAGAAGTCATGGAGAGAAGCTTAAAGTGTGTATTTGTGGGTACGGTTTTTGCTGAATAATTCTCCTGTAAAGACCCAAATGGTTTATGGAGGAGAAGCATTAAAGTGTGGATATTTGTGATTTTGTTTTACGCAATACAGTGACTAAGCAGAACGTAGAGGCAAAGGGAGAGAAACCTTATGTTTGAGATAATATGTGTGTGGGTTTTCTAAAGAGCTGATGGTGATTTAAACAAACTAAGATAGACATAAGGAGAGAAAAACCTTTCATGAGTGATCATTGCGGGTGGTTATTTCAGAAAAGCGATTTGATGTACGCATATGAAGAGTAATCCAGAAATAACAATTTACGTGTTGCAGTTTTTAGGAAGAGTATTATTATATATGTTAATAGATTGAGGATTAGGGGTGGGACAAACTATACTAGTGAGAACCTTTTAGATTGATGTTTGTGGTGGGAGTATACTATGGTTGATGACTTAAAAACACAAAACGTTACAAGTGTATACAGAAGCATTTCAGATTGTGATGTAATTAGTGCTGAGTTAACTTATATGCTTACCTGACAACTAAGTTAACAAGTGGGGAGGAAACATCAAGAATAATGTTAGTGGTTGATCAAGTTTGCCTTTATGGATGCGAAAATACAATATTAAAGAGTATATCATATGGGCTTTATTTGAGTAACACCGTATGTATGATTTTCATAAGTATTTTGCCCAGACTAATTTTGGAAGAGAGGCCAATCTTTGAACACGCTATTGTAGATTAAGTTTTGATAACGCAATGATAAATTGT
>JAMPIV010008648.1:0-17991 GCA_024509875.1 Oreohelix idahoensis
ACAGGGGTGGTCACAATTATAGTAATTTCCATAGAGGAAGTAATTATAGAAACTATCCGAGGTATCCGTCTTGGAGTCAACAAGATCGCAATTACAGAGATACTCATTATAATGAATATGATAATGGTAACCAAGAGAACTATGACTCAAACTCAAATAGGGGTTACAATAGAGGTAACAATAACTACAGAGGTAATAATAACCGAGGTAGATCTCAAAACAGAAGACATAAACCACATTTTCAGGCAAACTCTGCACAACAAGAGTCCCATGAAGCCTATAAACAGAGTAAAGACAATAATGACGCTAATAATATGGCATGTGCCGCTTTTGATTTTGGGAGAGCATCTCATTGCCCCCAATGCAAAACATTATTTGAGCCAACCACAGTGTCTACTTTAAGCTGCGGCCATCCTCTTCCTGCTCTTCCTGCATCAGTCGCGCATGATGGAAGAGGTTCTCTTGTCTTACATAAGGGTTTAGTAAATAACAATCCAGTCTCCGTGCTATTTGATTCTGGATGCACCACAATTGGTGTTAGGCAGTCACTCGTAGATCCTTCCCGTGCCACTGGACAAGTAGTCAAATGTGTAACATTTGGCGGCACATTAGAGAAATACTCTACTGCTATCATTAGGATTGCTACTCCTTTCTTTACAGGAGATGTACACGCATGTCTTCTTCCGAATCCGATCGCTGACCTCATCATCGGTCGCATTCATGGAGTCAAAGAATGCACTCCGCAACAAATTCCGCGTGGGAAAGGCAAAACATGCAGATTGCTAACGCTGTAGTCACTAGAGCTCAGGCTCTTAATATGCCTCAAACTTCATCTACTGAAGATAATGAAGTGCATAACCAAGATGATCCCTTGGTAATTTCTCGTGACTCGTTTATAAAACAGCAAGAAGATGACCCCACTCTGAAGAAATTCTTCATTCTTGCAACTAAAGGTGATCCGAATAAAGACACAAGTCGTAAATCGTGGATTACAAAGAAGAATGGCGTACTTGTACGTATGGTTCAAGACTCCATTACGTCAAGTCATTCTCAAATCCTGGTTCCCAAGAATTTGAGAGTTAAAATTTTTGCAGCACGCTCACGACTCTCAGTGTGCTGGACACATGGGTTTTTCCCGTACTAAGTCAAGAGTCCTTGCGGCTTTCTTTTGGCCATTGGTAAACAAGGACATACGGATTTATTGTCGATCTTGTAAAGTATGTCAGGAAGTTAAATCCAAAGGTCCACGGCATGCTGCACCCATTCAGGCGGCGGACATTCCTATTCGGCCGTTTCAAAAAATGGCCATAGACATTATTGGTCCATTTAAGATCAAGTCTGCCAGAGGACATCAGTTTATCTTGACGTGTGTTGATATGTGCACACGTTGGCCAGAGGCTATTCCTCTGAAGAGCATTACTACTGCTGATATTGCAGATGCTCTTTGGCTTATATTTTCTCGGCTGGGGTTCCCCGGAGAGATATTGTCAGACCATGGCACCCAACTAATATCAGATACCATGTCTCAAGTAATGTCTACTCTGCAGATAGATAGATCTTTAAGTAGTATCTATTATCCAATGTCTAACTGGATGGTCGAACGCCTTAACAGAACACTTAAAAACTTACTAGGGAAGATAACTGAGGATCATCCTCAAGACTGGGACAGAGTTTTATCTGCGGCCCTCTTCGCTTACAGAGAGGTCCCCAATGAACATACAGGATTTTCCCCCTTTGAACTTGTCTTTGGCGCGCGTCCGCGTGGCCCTATGTCGTTGCTTCATGATCTCATAAAGGCTGACAATATTGACGATGACACAAAGTCATCCTACGAATATGTCATCGCGTTGAGACAAAAGATTATCGAAGCATGCAAATTAGCAACTTCTTCTTCTGAATTTGCGAAACAGAAGGCAAGGCAATTTGCCAATAAGAAGAGATGCTTACGACAACTTTGACCTGGTGACAAAGCATTTGTATTACTATCTTGTAGGGAAAACAGACTACTTATTTCTTGGAAAGGTCCGTACGATATAATATCGAAAATTTCCGATGTCGACTATATTGTCGATATTGATGGGAAGCATAAAACCTTCCACATCAATATGCTTACTGAATTCCATGAACGTCCGGATTATTTGCAACCCATTTTCCAAGCAACGGACAATTCTCCAGTACAACATGGTCATTACTCATCACTGTCCGTGATACAGGATGAGGAAACAAGTTTTTCAGATGTAAATCTTCCTCTTCCAATGATCCCACTTCATTCTAGTGAATCATGGAAGAACGTTACTGTCTCTCCTGATTTGTCTCTAGGAGAACAGCGACAAGTTTCAACTATGTTGCAAACATTTCAGGATGTACTCACTGACATCCCTGAACAAACTCATGTCATTGAACATGACATTGTTCTAACTGACCATACTCCTATTAGGGTTAGACCTTATCCTATACCTATACATTTTCAAGCACAGGTCGAGAAAGAGTTGGATGAGATGATAGATTTGAAAATAATCGAACCATCCACCTCTGCATATTCTTCGCCGATGGTTATTGTTCGGAAAAAAGACAATAACATACGTCTTTGCGTCGACTATCGCAAATTGAATCAAGTAACGAAGTTCGATGCCGAACCTATGCCTTTACTGGAAGAGCTACTTACTCGACTCTGCAAATCTCATTTTTTCACTAAACTTGATTTGTCTAAAGGATATTGGCAAGTTCCTTTATCTGAACGCGCCAAACCTCTCACGGCTTTTTCAACACCTAGAGGTTTGTTCCAATGGAATTTTATGCCTTTCGGTCTTATGAACGCACCAGCTACATTCGTACGCATGATGCGCCGAATCCTATCTTATCGGTCAGATGTCATTGCATATCTAGACGACATCTGTCTTTTCAGCGATACTTGGGAAGATCACTATTCAGGGTTAGATGAATTGCTGTCTACTTTGCGCGAGCACAACCTGACAGCGAAACCCTCTAAAGCCTATATTGGTTTTAGCGAAATTTCTTTCCTAGGCCACCGAGTTGGTCATGGTTTCCTAAAGACAGAGGACCATAATACTAGTAAGATACTTAACATCTCTATCCCTAAGACTAAAAAACAGGTGAGAAGTCTGTTAGGTCTTATTCAATTTTATGGCAGATTCATTCAGAATCTATCCTCTATCATGGCACCTCTTTCTACACTTTTAAAGAAAGGTTCGCCTAATATGGTCCACTGGTCTCAGGAATGCCAATGCTCTTTGGATAAGATTAAAACATTGTTTTCAACACCACCTATTTTAGTGTTACCTACTAAAGATAAGACATTTGTTCTTCGTAGTGATGCTTCATCCACTGGGATTGGAGCGGCACTAATGCAAGAGTACTCTGGAACTCTGCATCCTGTAATGTATATTTCCAGAAAACTTAATCCGGCAGAAAGGAATTATTCGGTTTTAGACCGTGAGCTATTAGCTATGGTTTGGTCGATCCTCAAACTACAGAGATTCCTTCTAGGTGCACATTTCATAGTAGAAACCGACCAAAAAGCTCTTACTGCTATACAGAGTAAGAATTTGAAGAGCTCGAGGTCTACTCGATATGCAATTGCTCTTCAACCTTTTCATTTCTCTGTGCGAGCTATTTGTGGATCAGATAATGTGATGGCAGACATTCTGTCAAGATGCCCACATGATTCCACATAACTATTAGGTCTTAGACTTCTTGATATGTCTAGTTCTATAGTAGTTCCTTTTCTATATCAAGATAGATACACATTTGTAATTTAATAATATAATGATTGTATCACTACTTAGCGGTTCATTGATGTTTATTCACCGCTGTGCTTTGATGATTTTTCTTCATAAATCATAAATTTAAGATATCTAATACGAAATTATGGTATGAAATTTTTTAGGCATTGTGTAATTGCCAGAATTGTATTATACTTTGATGACACCTTCCTGGAAAAATTTACTTGTAGAGAAATAATTTCTCTCAGTTTATGAGATACATTCTCACCAGTCGCTCCATAAGTCGACTTAGCCTCATATTAGGCGTTATATTTATTCCTGATATTTTCATCTGCGCATTATTCATGCGTTGTGAGCCTATTGTACATTGCTCCTAGATGTATTTCAAAAAAAAAAAAAAGTTCCATTTTTTTTCCCGGGAGGTGTGGTAAGACTGTTACGTGCAGTCTTTGATATCTTACAATATAATACATTTGTATGCTTGTTATGTTCGCAAATATTTTGTAAACAAAATAGATACTTTTTAGTGCTTAAGGAAAAGTCATTATTGAGTTACTTCCCTTGAAAGGAGTGTCGTCATTTTTGATCGAACTCCGCGGATGAATCCAGTTTTACTGCGATTTATTCTTTGTTTGGGTAGAAATAGGTTGTTCTTGCTTCAGTGTATCTATGGCCTGAATTTATGTGTATTGTTTGTCTGGGTAGGACGAGTCTGTCTTATATCTGAATATCTTGGCATGTCTAAGTCGAACTATATGGTCTTTTGTCGTTAGAAAGGTCAAAGGGCTGTTCGGCGGATGTGTCGCTAGAGAGGTGTGATTTGGCTTCGCCCTGATGGGGGCTGTGATTTTTGTGTAGCGGCTTGTCGCCGGAAAAAGTGATCTCAGTATTTGTGGGGAAAGTGATAGTCGTCTAGACCTATCGTGTATGCTTTACCCCAGTGTTTATTCTTATTGCCAAGGAATGGCAGAATCATATTTCTGATACCAAGGTAACAAAAGATACTTCTTATGAACTCTGGCTAAGCCACCGTTTCTCGATAGACACGATTTGTATGTCTGAGGAAATATTTATCTAGATGAAAAGACATTCATTCCTAGCAGCACTATATCTTGTATGATGAAGTCAATTGTATCATAATAGAATCTACAGAGCAATGAGAACATTTAATGAATGACTAACTTTAATGCAGATTCATTATCTGTATCCAAACGTGAGTGACAGCTCACGAGAGAAGCCATCTTGTATCCAAATATTTTGTGACTTTCAAGAAGAGAAAGGGATGCCCCGTATTATCGCTTGATGAGTCCAGAGATCACTGTTACACATGAGAACCCATTACTAGTGGTTCAATATGATTATATGGAAAATATGTGCTGAACATTATTGTAAGGAATCTTCACTAGACGAGGTTAGGTCTAGAAGCCATCTTGACTGTTGTTTATAATCTGACGTGCTTTGTCAGTAAACTCAGATGATATATATATATATGGGCAATACTTAGTGCTTGTCTACTGACAATCCATTATGCTATTATTCTACATGAGTGCCCATGTATCATTGCAAGACCATTTATCCACTGTACCATGATGTATTATGCCAACCTGTGATTTGTCACTATTCGTGCTGTCGAGTGTGTACGTCCAATTAAACTGTAGCAAAGGTACACAGTCGTTGGTGTCGATGACTTCCAGCCATACATGAGTGTGAGAAAGAGACCATTTGTCAACACCACGAACTCTTCTTATCATTCGCATATTATACTCACAATCTATGTCTACACACCACTGCGTAGGTCGAGTTGACATTCCATACTCAAACCACGAGCAACACAACAACACAGCATTTAACTCTGGTGATGTTCTAGTGAGCTTATATTTATCAACTGATGATGAGCAAAGAAAATAGAGTTTATCAAAAAGAGACTTTATCACTCACCCAGGATTCGAACCCCGGACCTTCCGTACGACAACACCGCCTAGCTATACAAGCGAATCACACTATTGTCTATAGTTCACATTGCTGATCCAATAGTGCGTTTCACCACTGGCCAAGTCGATCTGATATAAAAATGAACTTGAGCGCGAGCAAGAATGGTGCTCCTCATAACACTGTGCCCAACCTAAACCTACGTACAGAACCATTGTGGACATTTCTTTCATCAACAATCTGCTCACCAACGTGTGTTGCAACGTGTGCAAGTAGAGCACATTGCACACAAGAACTGACAACACCAAGTCAAATGGTTTCTCTCTGTTCCTGGAAGTTGTGTGTCACACTTGTGAAAAAGTAATTTCTGAAACATTGCACATCCGAGAGGGAACCAGTAATGAATTTCTCTCAAGACTGTTACTTTCTCGTCTTGATGTTTCACGTTTTGCTGTCTGTGTTGACTTTACATGACAGACCGTGGGAAGTGGACAAGCGCCCTAATATAACCGACTACGTTGAACGGGAAGCGCCTCGCCAAAACGAGGCAACATTTTTTTTTTTAAAGAACAAATTATTATGTAATGACAAAAACTAGTTTTATAGACAGGTCTTTTCTCCACCACTAGAGGTATGTAATAAACTCACTGACCTCATCGGCCAGAAACAGTCAAAACGGTTGTTCTCAGATCTTTTTTAAGTGTGACCCGCGCAACACTGCGCCAGGTGTGCACGGAAAAACGTGGAGAAAACAAAAAAACACACTACATTGAAACAAAACTCAATTTCTGATTCCTGGGAAGCTAGGACAGTCTCAAACAGCTGTCTAACTGCCACGGTTGTCATTAGAATTCGCGGACATCTTAAGACTGTCGGAATAGCACATAGCGAAGTAAACAAAAACTAACTCTAGTTTTACTACGAAATATACTTCATCCAACAATAATGCCAGTCTAAGTGAGAAAACAATCTCTAAATACGGACGTTAGCGCAGTCTAAGAAATTTTCTCGTGTAATTTTTTTTTTTTTTTAAATTGTATGATGAAAAATTTCTCGTTCAAGCACTGGTGAGTTATAATTATGATATATTGTTTTCAATTCCAAATAATGTGAACAACTGCCGATATGGGAAAGTGGCATCACACCTGTCAAATCATTCATTGTAAATAGGGCAAATCACAAACACCAATTATGCTTGTATATTTTTAAAAAAACCAAAAACAAATAAAAACGCAAAAACCGAACAAAATCAAACATTAACTCCAAACTAGAATAATATTAAGGGGAAGGGGTGTGAAGGCCTGGAGGTTCCAGTTATATAACTGACTTTAACAGATATTTAATTGACTTTCGCCTGTTAACAGTCACAAGAACAGCATCAGACCTTTACATTCCCAATTACTATATATTAACTTTTGTTCTTGTTAAATACTGTTTGATTATATTATGCAGTTCCCTAAGTCTGTCTATTCTGAACACCTCTTCTATATTTATAGCTAAATTTTATGCTTGCAAATAATTTATTGTTAATATGTATGTATGTATGTATATATATATATATATATATATGTATGTATGTATGTATGTATGTATGTATGTATGTATATATATATATATATATATATATATATATGCATGCATGCGTGCATACATACATACATACATACATACATACATACATACATACATACATACATACATACATACATACATACATACATACATACATACATACATACATACATACATACATACATACATATATACATACATATCTTTATTATCCAAAAAAATACATTAACATGTACTTGATATAGTATAAAAACACCATATCATATGGGATAATCATTTAGAGTCCGTAAGTGTGCTAAACTCCGCCCAGGATACAATCGGCAAACTTCATAATCCGTTGAATTCAATTCGTACACAGTTTACAAGCTGACATCAAAAGTCTCCAGCCTTCAGTTACCATCACCGTCTTTTTGGGACATGAGCAAAAACCAAACATTCACGATTCTACTGGACACACATTCTGACACATGTCCGCGCTGTGGTCTTTCAGCAACGCATACCATAGTAAGGGGTCAGTGGATCTTTCCATTCTCGATGAGGGGTGACAGTATCCGGTTGCCATTGAAAACGAAGCTATAGTTTCTTTCCGGTGGCTTCATAAACTGATATATATTCTTTACAAATAAAAATGTCAATTTTAAAGTTTAATTTTCGCCTTTCACTTACTTACTTAGTCGTTCCCCTTCTACCGTGAGGTGTAGAGGTTTGGAAGAGAGAGCGCCAGACTATCCTATCGGCTGTCTTCCTCTTGGCCTGGTTCCATTCTATTCCTCGATCCTTCAAAGATTGTCTTTTTTTCTTCTTCTTCTTCCTCGTTCGTCCTGAAAAGGACGGTGGTTGCGTTGTGTCTGTTTGCGCCTAAGCTGTGATATCTGCACCTTTCGGTTGACGTTTGTTTTAAATACTTTTTAGTCACCCAGTAGGTATTTTAATATAACACACAACTGAAAATAAAATGACAATAAATACCCAAATTATGTCCGATAAATAGGGTGAACAGGGGAGACCAAAATGATGGTTGAGGGGAGATAAATGATCAACTGATGCTAGTCCACTCTTCTCTCAATTCCTTTAAAAATAAATTACCCCTTATCTTCAAGTGAGTGTTTACAATGACAGATTTTGCTCTCGGACGCATGTTTTCTTCAGGGTGGCATTTTTTCTCAATCCTAGCATTTCATACTCAGTATTTATATCCTTGGTATTCAAGTCTTTGAGTTAAATCAGCAAGCGTGGGTGCGGAGACGGCTTCGGCAATGACGCTGATTCATTTAAGCCATGTACCACCAGTAGGTCTGTGAGGACTGTGGCCAGCTCGTTGGCAGAGGTACTGAGTAAGGAGGATAAGCTGTGAGGGCATGAAGAGAGAGGGAAGTTTCTAGATGCCTGTTCTCTTGATGATGCATAAACTCAGGATGATGCAGCTGTTGCCCTTGCTGTTGTTGTTCAGTAGCTGGCTGGTCCCCTGAAAAACAATAATAATCATTATCACCATTTTAAATTTGTGCACTACTCAACAATCATTCATCCACTCAACAATCATTCATTCACTCAACAATCATTCATTCACTCAATCAATCATTCATTCACTCAATCAATCAATACCCTATAGCACCTCATGAAGCATAGATCTTCAGCGAACACTGGCCAAGTCTTCCTGTCGCGTGCCATCAGCTCAAGGCCTTTCCACGTCATCATCATTATTATTGTGATTTCTGTCGTCAGTTGTATTCTCCTTGTGTTCTTATGTCTGCCTCTACGTCTCATGCCCAGGGCCGGATAAAGTCAAGAGGGTATCTAGGTTTTCTGGTGTTTGGGGGCCCCCCCCCCCCCCCTTCCCTTTTCACTTAATACGATATATTTTTCATTTTGTTTTTCAAACCACTTAGCACGGTGATGGAAAAGCAAATATTTTATGCGCCGTTATGATTTTGCCATGGTGCATTATTTCTTTTCAGATATTTTTGTTTTAACTGGCTTTTTAGATCGTAATGAATGCGATCGCAAAGTGCAACCATTTTCTTTTTGCACATAAAATCTATGCAGTTTTTAATTTTTAATTTGCTTTTAACTTATGCACGGTCCCCCAAGAGCTCTGGGCCACTAGGCCTCAGCTTACTTAGCCTAATGGATAAGTTCTGGGCCACTAGGCTTCAGCTTACTTAGCCTAATGGATAAGCTCTGGGCCACTAAGCTTCAGCTTACTTAGCCTAATGGATAAGCTCTGGGCCACTAGGCTTCAGCTTACTTAGCCTAATGGATAAGCTCTGGGCCACTAGGCTTCAGCTTACTTAGCCTAATGGATAAGCTCTGGGCCACTAGGCTTCAGCTTACTTAGTCTAATGGATAAGCCGGCCCTGCTCTGGGGTTTCATTCAACATTATGACGCTTATAAATACAACTCATCATTATTTTTCCGGACATGGATAGTTCGTCATCTCTTTTAATCAGGAAAATAAACTACGAGCGGGCAACTGAAATTACCTCTACTGCTTGGCTAGTTTATAATTAATTAATAACTATGTTTCATAGATATTAATGAATGTTTATATTTTGTTTCTTCTCCTTCGTACAACCTCAGACGTCTACTTGAATGTTTTCAAAAAAAGCAGTAGTCAGTTTGAGGCTATTTGAATCTCTGTAGAGCTTTTCCGCGGCCATATGTACTTTATCTGTTCCGCATACGTTGGGCAACTTTGAAGAAGATGTTCAGCCGTCATTATTTTATCAGTGCCACACTTACACTCATCGGTAGTTCCTATCTTTAGCTTGTTGAATAGAAGGTATCTGTTGTGGCCAGTGCGGAGTCTGAAGATTACCACTTGAATGTACATAATTTAAACAAGAGTACCTGTGTGACGTACATATTATATGCAGTTAGTTATGTTCTTATATCTAGCTATTAAATAGCTTCGTCCACAAGTTGTTATTACCTTCCGTCGCATTGCGGCAGAGACGACGTCACTAATCAGTATGCAAGAGAGGTCAAAAGGTGGGCGAATGAGAGCGAAGGGTTCAGGGGGCATTAGGTGGATGTGTCGTTGAACAGGGAGGATGCATGTGTGAATTGCTCCGAGATATTTCAGATGTCGGTGTGTTTGATAGATATGTTCTGAAGTAAGTCTGTTCATCCTGGAATGACAGAGTGCCTGATTCATTCACAGGATAGGTAGAGGAGTGAATAGAAATGATATAGTGATGTTTAAAGACGGAAGACGGGCGATGTTCCCGGTTCTTATATATTCGTATGTTCATAGAGATACAGCTGATTACAGGACTGGATCTCGACATTTACTGACAGACTGTTGTATGCCAGTATCTGCATTTTTCCTATGCCAGGGGAGTTAGCGATGTGTAGTGAAAAAGGTCTTACAAGTAATACTTCATTGGAGCATACGTTTTATCCATAATAAACATGTTCGTGTTGTGAATAAGCTGGACGTTTCTTCAATTCTTGTGCGGATGTTTATGTAACAAGTAATTAAGAACTCTTGTATGATCACTTGGCTACTGCAAATATGGTTTACTCTGCCATGAATTAAATCATTAAACCTAAGAGCAAGTTGGAGAACGCCACAGCTTTTTGGGGGCCAAGTACCGTGGATTTTGAACTCGTAAAGTACATTTTTTTAAAAACCAATTCTACAAGCAAATGTTTACCGTAAGTTCGTCCCACTTACGGACAAGGTGAAGGTCACATCTGCCCAGAGCGGTGTTTGAATGGAGGAGAGGAAATTTTTGAAGTAACTTTCGAAATATATTATGAATTAACTGTTCATTATTTTCAAGGTGTCGGCAGTGGAAAAATTAAGAAGGCTAGCATTATCGAAGAATTTTATTCATTGGAGGAAAATATCAATTTACCAGCAGTCACTATTTTAAGTGATCGACTTCTGCGAGTCTACAATAAAATTCAAAATGGAGTCCTGTCAGACCGGAGTTTAGGGAAGGACTAGTGACGAATCGTTTTACATTGTTGTGGAGTGCTTCAGAGCGGCACATCCATTTTTGTAGCACCATATCTCAGGCCAGGAAGGAGACTGTTTTATTTTCATACAAGATAAGTGCGATTTTTTACATCTTTCGGTCTGTGTTCATGAATATTTTGGTTGGATCTCCATCAGCTCTGATGTTTTTTTTCCTTTTTTAATGTATTAATATATGTAATTCTTGTATAAGCGGGCAAGGTTGGCTCGGCTGTCTTGTTGTGTGATACATCTCGCCGTAAAGCGGGCACACACAAATTGTCTATAGGTACTGTGTGGTGATCATAATCTGTCAGATCATTACAATTATTATTAATTTTTTTTCCTCTTTATTATTTTCGGACTTGTTTTAATGTTGGTTTTTGTCATATTCTGTTGATTATTGTAATTTTTCGTCTTTAATGGTCGTGCTCTGTTTATCGAATCTGACCATCAATTCAGTTGATTCATGTATTAAATGGTGGATCTTCTACTGATCAGGGTTTTTTTTTCATTACCTGTTAAAACTTTTATACCTTATCTTTCTTTATACCTTAGTATTGCCCGTGTTATGCTTGATCTGTTGTCTATTTATATATATATCTTAAATTGTATTGTCTTGGTTGCTCCTTTGGAAATATATTACTGTATCCTTTGGAAATAGTGCAAAATTGTTCAGTTCTGATATTGAGTATAAGGCAATTTGTTGAAAAGTCATATAATTTTATTTAAGAGTTGTTATTTGTGTACCTGATTGATTATATCAGGGTATCTCAACATGTCTCGCCTAGAACATTTTGTCACCGTTGGTGAAAGACTTGGGATTCAATCGAAGGCCTTGAAAGAGTTTGCGTTAGAGCAGGTGGCTAAGGAAGAGAAAAAATTAGAACAAGAATTAGCTGAGATGAGAAGGCGAAAAGACAGAGAAGCAGCTGAGAAAAAATTAGAGCAAGAATTAGCGGAGAAGAGGAGGCAAGATGAAAAAGAACAAAAGCTAGCACAGTTTGAGCATGAGCAAAAAATGGCTGAAATTCAGCTTCAAAAGCTTAAACTTGAGAATGAGAACAAACCGGTGGAGAGCACTAATCAGGGCACAACAAAAAGGGATCATGGGTGTCCTTTTAAGGTTCATTTACCTAAATTTCATCCATCCGATGACATATCGTGCTACTTGAATAGGTTTCAGACAATTTGTCAGGAACATAAACTGGACAAATCTGAATGGCCTAGTAAATTAATGTCATTATTTTCAGGTGAAGCTCTTACAGCTATCTGCACTTTGGATGATGCCTCTAGAAAAGACTATGATTCTATAAAGGCATTATTATTGAAAAAATTCCAGCTGGATACTCACGGTTATAGATTAAAATTCAAAACTTTATTGCCTGACTCGTCCAAGGACTTCGCAGAATACATTGCATCTATCAAGCTTACTTTTCATAGATGGATTGAACTTTCACGAATCGATCATACTTTTGAGTCGCTTATGGATCTCATGCTAAGAGATAAGGTTCTCTCTTCAGTCAGTCCAGAATTTTTGTCCTATCCAAGAGAGGGACCCGCAAACCATTGCTGAAATGGAGATTTTGGGGCGACGTTTCAGGACCGCACATCCTGGAAGGAATATAAGCAACTCAAACATCAAGGAGGCATTATCAGTTGCCTCAGCAAAGGCTATATATACAAGAAATCAAAAACAGGGACCACCTGATAATGCTTCAGGCTGGGGACGAAATTTTAGCCGGAATGGCGGAACCTTCAGGGGTCGGTATAACTTTGCATACAGACAATTTCGACCACATAACCAGGGAAATATGCATCAACAACAATTTAATGGACCAAACAGAGGCTGGACCAGAACTCAGAATTCCTATTCTAACAGAGGAAGATCAAATTATAATAATGATTGTAATTACCAGAACAACTGGAATAATCAGCACTACAGAGGCTCTCGACCCCCACATAGGGCTAATGCTGCTGTTGAACAAAACAACCAGTCAGTTGCTCGGAATCAAGGGTATGAGACCACGTCGCATGCCAATGCATGCAGTGTTGATCTTTCTAATAAAGCAAATTGCTCTGCTTGCAACACTCTTTTTCAAACAAATGAAGTACCCAGATTAATTTGTGGTCACCCTCTACCAGTACTTGCTTCTCATGATGGAAAAGGTTCACTTAAATTTTGCAGGGGATTTGTTAATCATAGACTTGTTTCCGTCCTCAGGGATACGGGATGCACTACCGTAGGGGTGCGACAATCCCTGGTTGATAACTCATGTTACACAGGTAAACAGGTGAAATGTGTTACCTTCGGGGGCACAGTTGAATATTATCAAACTGCCTTTGTTTACATAAACACACCCTACTTCACAGGGAACGTTCTTGCTTGTATGTTGGAAAATCCAGTCAGCGAGTTGATTCTGGGGAACCTCCCTGGGCTGAAGGAGTGCTCAGATGATGATATTAAAAGTTGGGAAAACCAGCATTTAGTGACTGCTAATGCAGTTACTACACGGGCACAGGCTCAGGCAGAGGCCAATGATAGTACAGCATCAGGGAATGAGGATGATGACAATTTACAAGTTTCACTTGTCAGTAAAGAGTCATTCATTACTATGCAACATAATGATGACTCATTGAAAAAAATTTTCAAGGTTGCTAGAAAAGATGATGTTGTGTACAACGAGAGGGCGATTCACTGGTACACCATCAAAAATGGTATTCTAATTAGAAATGTTAATGATGCTAATTCTGAGAAAAAACAGATCATGGTGCCAACTAATTTTAGACCTTTTATTTTGCAACATGCCCATGATGTCAACTGTGCAGGCCATTTAGGGATAGCTCGTACTAAACAAAGAGTGCTGTCCAATTTTTTCTGGCCTGGGGTCACCAAAGATGTGAAAACTTTTTGTAGAACCTGCAAGACATGCCAAAGCGTGGCTGCGAAAGGTGCATATCACAAAGCACCTATACAGGCCTTTGATATCTCTAACAGACCATTCGCTAAGATGGCAATTGACATCATAGGACCATTACCAGTACTATCAGCAAGAGGCCACAGATTCATTCTTACGTGCATTGACATGTGCACACGGTGGCCGGAAGCGATACCACTTAAGAACATCACAACTAGAGATGTTGCTGATGCACTCATGATCATTTTCAGTAGATTGGGTTTTTTTTTCCAGAGGAAATACTATCAGACAGAGGTTAGACAATTTACATCAGAAGTTATGGCACAGGTTATGAAGGATTTTCAAATTAAGAGGTCTTTAAAGCAGTGCCTATTCCACCCAGAAGGTAACGGCACAGTAGAACGATTCAATAAGACACTCTAAACAGATGTTGGGTAAGGTTACCTCACAATGTCCCACAGGACTGGGACAGAATTTTACCAGCTTTTGTTCGCCTATCGGGAAATCCAAACGAACAAACTGGGTTTTCGCCATTTGAATTAATTTTTGGGGCAAAGCCTAGAGGTCCATGTCGATCTTAAAACAGCATTCTCGTGGGCTCCGAGTTGTCAGAGGAGGTTCAATCCTCTTATGAATATGTTGTAAATCTACGAAAAAAGATTGTGGAAGCATGCCTGATAGCAGTGGATGCTTCTGAGAGAGCAAAAGAAAAAACCAGACTATTCACTAATGAGAAGAGAAAATTATGCTTATTGTGGCCTGGGGATGAAGCATATGTGCTTCTCCCTACAAAAGAGAATAAACTATTAATTGCATGGAGAGGACCGTATAAAGTGGTTTCACAGTTAACTGATGTTGATTATATTGTGGATATAAAGGGTCAACATAGAACATTTCACATCAACATGCTCCAAAAATTCCATTCTCGACCTGGTAATCTTCAACCTATTTTCGAGGCCATTGATGCGTCTGACTCAAACTATCCCTCACTTGCTGTAATTCATGATGAGGAGTCTTCATTCGAAGATGTCTCTCTGCCATTATCTTTTGTTCCACTTCAAGCATCAGAGTCTTGGAGGGACGTTTCTATATCTCCAGATCTATCAGTCGATCAACACACTCAAATTTCTAATCTGTTACAATCCTATCAGGATGTGTTGACTGAGATCCCAGGTAGTACTGATGTCATCGCTCATGACATTCTACTTCAAGATCAAACACCTATCCGGATAAAGCCATATCCCATACCAACTCATATTCAGCTCAAGTGGATAAGGAAATTGATAACATGCTTAAAAATGGGTATTATAGAAACCATCTCAAATCCACCTTACTCATTTCCTCTAGTGATTGTTAGGAAAAAAGATAAGTCCATTAGAATCTGTATAGACTTCCGTCGTCTTAACGGTATAACTTCTACTGATGCAGAACCTATGCTGTTTCTTGATTCCTTACTGGAAAAGATGTCTGATGCCACATATTTCAGTAAACTTGATCTTTCAAAAGACTACTGGCAGATTCCCTTAACAGATAGATCTAAGCCTTACACTGCCTTTGCCACTCCTAATGGATTATATCAGTGGACTCATATGTGTTTTGGGCTAGTGAACGCACTGGCAACGTTTGTCCGGATGATGAGATTACTATTTGCTGGTCGGCCTGATATCATAACATATATCGACGATATCTGTCTCTTCCACAATTCTTGGCAGGACCATATCTTAGGTCTTATCAATCCTTATTGGGACATTCTATGCAGTCACCACCTCACAGCTAGACCTTCAAAAGTCCAAATTCGGCTATAAAGAAATTTTCTTTTCTGGGACATAGAATTTCTCAAGGGTTTTCTTGAAACAGATGATGGACACTGTCTCAAAAATTCTTAATCTTGAGGTTCCTAAAACAAAAAAAAAACAAGTCATGAGTTTGTTAGGTCTAATCAACTTTACAGGAAATTCATTCCTCTGTTTCTCGGAAATAACTTCTATTTTATCATCTTTGCTGAAAAAGGGATGTCCTAAACAAAATAGTCTGGACCCAGCCTTGCCAAGATGTATTAAACCGTATTAATTTTCATTTTCAAAGGCACCAATATTGAAACTGCCTAACCCATTTATCTCCTTTACTCTCAGGTGTGATGCATCTCAATATGCGATAGGAGCGTCTTTGATGCAACTCCACAACAATGTTTTGCATCCAGTGTTTGTATGTGAGCCGTAAGTTATCTTCAACAGAATCGAAATACCCCATTCTGGAAAGAGAGCTCCTAGCAATATCATGGAGTGTTTCCAAACTACAAAATACTGATTGGGGCTCCATTGTCATCGAAACAGACCATGAGGGCTCTAGCATATCTACAAAATGCTAATTTTTCAAATCAAAGAACAGCTAGATATCGCCCTAAGTCTACAGCCATACTCTTACACCATCCGGGGCGATCAAGGGCTCTGAGAACAAGTCTTGCAGACGTCCTGTCACGCTGTACAACCATCTAGTCTAGTTCTGGTTTGATACATCACGGAATTACCCAGATGGACCCAAAAATCTGAGAATCTGTCATATTCAAGTTAGTTGTCTTCGACAATCTACAGGTACACTTATATTTGCCACATTTGACTATCTTTATGTTCATCAAGTCCATGAGACTGTTATTCGCATAGTTCAAGGACTTTGTTACAGCAACTAGTATGCATGGATACTGCATTAATGTGTTGGTAGGAAAACTTTATCGGTGATGGAAATTCAGGGAAAACTACCTAGTGTATAACTTTTTTCTCCAGAGACATTAACCATACTCAGGATTCAGGTACTTCTCAGTACACATTGTGAACGAAAGAAACTCTCCAGAGATAATTTATTACCTTTTGTTTGATAAACCATGGACAGGAATCGGTCACTTGAATTAGCTTCATGAACTTGTGAACACTCACAATTTTTGTGCTCAACAAACTTAATAGTTATATTTACCTAATATATTCTTCTTTTTTGGACACATTAATTTTTATTACTACCTTTGTGCTTAGACTTTGATTAATGGACACACAGGGTTTAAGAAGGAGTATCTCTATGCATTGTGACTGTACTCTGCTTTACTAAACTTCTTGCATCTACTGAAGTCTTATACCAACTGAGCATGTCTTGTTTGCATTGACATTAACTACTTTTACCAAACTACACAGGGTCGTGCGGACTTATTATGCTTGTCTTAATCATCATGGTATATCATCCATTGAGATTCTGAATAAAGACTCATGTGAGAGAAGAAAACAAAACATAATATGAATGAAAAAAAAAGTAGAAAAACAGAAAACATTATTCTCTTATCATGAAGGTATTACATCATGTACTTCATTGCATGTGTCTTACAACTTTCATATATATTATAATTACTTAATGGGTCATCTATAGCATAATTACTTTGCAATTGGATTAAGTGACAATATTCAACTCAGTCTATGAGCCCGACAGGGAACTTAGACCAAAAGTATGTGACATTAGAGTGAAAATGATTGACAGGTATGGATGAGTTCATATAACACGTAGTCTTAGTTACTGGAAGGCATGTCATCTACTTCGTTATGTGTCATAATTGTCTTGACATTGAGTAAGAATTAGGCTTTGATATTTTCATATCAATGTCCTCACTTTGTGTTAAATTTGTCTTTATCATGAAAGACTAAGGGGTTGGAGTACTTCCCGGTCTCCGCACGTATCATATTTGAACTCTCTACCTGGGGGCACTGGAATCTCACTTTCTATATTTGTTTTTACCTACCTCTGAGGAAGAAAAATTTCATTTTCTCCTAGGTCAGGGGAGGGGGCAAGATGTGATCGCTTAATTGTTATATGCAGTTAGTATGTTTT